>PNEQ01076661.1:37032-49605 GCA_003012365.1 Medauroidea extradentata | reverse complement strand
AAAACAAGTCTTAAGTATTTTAAAAGAAAAGTTTAAAGAATGCTCTTAGTTAACAGAAAATCAGAGGTTTACACCTACCACAGATTTACACAAGTATGTGTTGCCAACGCCCAACAGGCAACAGTTTGCAATAACCTGCTATAACTATATGCACAGATTCATGCTGACAATTCAGAAGTTGTGTTGTGCCAAAAAATGTATATTTTTGTGTATAAAGATTTTGCTGAAAATACTGTTTAGTGATGCATTTTAATACAATTTACAAAATACTGAAATCCTGGTACTTTTGCGTACCAGGATGAAAGTATCCTGGTACATGGTACAGTACCCTGAAAACTGGTACGTGTACCAGGATCCTGGTACGTCTAACACCCCTGCTACTTTATAAGTGTATAGTATGAACGTGTATTTCAATGTAGTGCGCAAAACTACAATATGCGAACCTAAGTTTACAAAAGTGACTCCCACCAAGGCGATCTGGGTTCGATTCCCTTCGAGGTCTGTTCCCGGATTTTCAAATGTGGGAATCGTGCCGAACGATGCCGCTGGTCGACAGGTTTTCTCGAGGATCTCCCGTTTAATCTGCCCTTCCCATTCCGGCCCTGCTCCATGCTCACATTATAGGCCTATCGCCCCTCATCAGGGCTAAAGGCCTAGATTTTAAAGTGCTGACCAAAACCTCTTCAATTCATAAACGTAATTTTTTGGAAAAATTACAAAAACTTTACCAAGTTTGAGGGGCATCTCTTACCTCTCTAAATAACCCTGTATGTTATTCTATTTGACCTTTTAAGACTATAAGCACATAAGATCAGTAAAAAAAATTATTCTCTCTAGTTTTGTGAAGGTCGTAAAGGGGCGAAAGAAAGCAAGAAAGTTCTCTGCTTAGCTTTGTTTTGTTTAGACTCGTATGAAGTGTTTTCCCCGCCTGGGTCGGTGACACAGAATGAGATAGTAGGGGGGGGGAGGCTTATCGTGTGAGATCGAGGTTCTGCTGCGCGTCGTATGTTTGCCCGAACTGCCTTTCCCGTGAGCGTTAACTTTCCCGTTCCTCGGGAATACTCGGGAACATTCGTTTACCCTCGGTGATTGAGCGTATACATGATGACCAGAAACAATAGGAATACAAGCTCACCACGTGAAACATGGGCTGAACTGGAGACAAAAATGTTAGTGGCAAAATGTTGTACGATGATTCGAGGTGATTTATCGCGGGAAAAGTTGACTGTTTTTTAAAGACTTCAATGTAATGTATTCATTTCTTACGTTTTTATTTCGTTACTGTCGAGTCCCTATTTGACTGGGCCAATTATAACTCTGGTGCACTACTTCTGGACGTCTGTGATTCGTATGCAAACAACTAGGCTGTACCACATAACCGTCGGCCAACAATACACGACGCAGGACGATACACCGATTTGCAGAATACTCTGGCAGAAAACATTCTCGCGATAATTCACCTTATCTAACGATGATGTTTTGCATGCACAATGTGGCAACATGGCACTGTAGTTAGTCCCCTCTTGCGCTCCACTTATTTCGCAGATTTCAATGACCCGCATGTTAGAATTCGCTGTCCTATACGTACTCAAGCCCCGACAATTTGTCCATTAACTGCTACTCAGTGGAAAATAAATGAATAAATTGGATGAGTGAGAGATTTTGGTCAGCGCATAACATCGAGGTCTTCAGCGCTGGTGAAGGGTGACATGAGGTGAGAATGGAGCGGTGCCGGAATGAAAGAGCGGGGGAAATGGGAGTTCCCCGAGAAAACCCGCCGACCAACGGCATCATTCGGCACGATTCCGAATAGATTGGGCTTTAGTATGCACACGACAATGGTTTCTAGCATTCAGCTATTTGAACCACTAAAATTTTCCGGCCCCTACTTCTTTATCTTACTACTACTGTTCTAGCCTGCATATTATGGGAGCAAATTAAATTCCCGAGCTGTACAAACATGATACTTAACGGCTATTGATCCCTACCACCTTTGATTTATTCGTTTCTTCACGATAACTTCTGTTACAGTCGATGTATAAACATTTTTGAAATTCGATTTATTTACGGGAGCGACTACAGATGTCACAAAAGCGATAGAAACAAGGCCATATGGATTTCAAAAAAGTGAATGGAACAATATACTATGCCTTGTCAGCGCGAAAAAAGGTACAACAATCTCTCTATTCCTTGATGTATAAGAAAAGCCGTCAATTCGACCTGAGAGGAATCCTCAACGTAACATGTGGAGCGCAAGAGAGGACTATCTTCGTGCAGTGTTGCCGTCGTTCATTTTGCCACTAACGCATTCGTCTTCGATTAGCCCAGAATTTATGTGATGTGCTTTTTATTCGTTTGTTTCCGTACGCCCTGTAATTATATTAATTTTTATTATAGTTTGTTAACCGAACAGAACTGTACTCAGATTTCAGAGCACAGTTTTTGATGACATTTGAAATTAACGTAAACCAAACTAAGGTAATATAAGTATCGCGGGGGACAGGGCTAGGAGCGGAGATGTCTGGCTGGCTCAGTCGCCGAAGATGAACGAATGCGCCCGAACATGCCCGAAGATCTAGAAAGTCAACGCGAGCCGGGAGTCGTTTGTTCCGCGACACATACACTTCGCGTGCGTGGGCGTGAAAGGAGAAAGGGGAAGGCTCGTTATCTCCGTCAACCATGACTAAGTAGCCTACACAGTGGCTGAAGTTGCCGTGTGTGTCTCCCCTCCCCCTTCCACCCTCACCACAATTCTCAGTGGCAAAACTATTTTACTCTAAAGTAGATGTAACGCTACAAGATCGAAAGTATGATTACTGGAGCCACGATTTCCCCGCGAACAGATCTCTGTACCATTTTCGAGAAGGTGTTATATCGCGAGAATACTTTGTGCCAACGAACACAGAACAAAAAAGTTTTGTAGTGGCTACAAAATATGTTGTCAAT
Source organism: Medauroidea extradentata (assembly GCA_003012365.1). Classification (NCBI taxonomy): domain Eukaryota; kingdom Metazoa; phylum Arthropoda; class Insecta; order Phasmatodea; family Phasmatidae; genus Medauroidea; species Medauroidea extradentata. The sequence continues at coordinate 46,659 of PNEQ01076661.1, read as the reverse complement.
TTAGACCCTACCAAAGTATTTTGTGGTGAATACCAAATATTTTGCAGTGGCCAGAAAAATGTTTTGTTGGATTGTTTATTATTTTGTAATCACCAAAAAACAACTTATTGAATGCTGCAAAATGTTTGGTGTCCACCACAAAAATTTTTGGTAGGGACTAAATTGACAAAATATTTTGTAGCCACTACAAAACAGTTTTTTTTCTGTGCACCCTTGAGAACACTGTTGTTTCTTGCAACATGTGTGATTGTGGTAGGGCCATGAATTTTTCGCGGAAAGAATTTTGCCCCGGTTTGTTTCAGTACCTTAAGTTCACATGTACAGTTCTGCTTCGTAGTAAGTGATTAGTAGGGCCCTGAAAAATTCTCGTTTTATTTCCGACACAAGCTAGAATTCCAGCAACTGCAGTTTCGCAATCGGCCCTTGACTTATTTTACACCTTCTGGAAGTAGCTGAGCCAATAACAAAAATGTAACTAATCACATGCCCATTTGACCGTGGAAGCGAGCAGGTAAAGAGCAGCTGCTGTCTGCTTGAGAAAACATACATTCTTGGAGGCTAGCCTCCTGGTCAGTGAACCCGCGTATTTTCCCGGGCTATAGTGATTAGGTGTTGAACACTCGTGTGTCTTGAGCTCATGGGCGTACCCAGGGAGTGGTTTAGAGGCTTCAAACCCCCTCCGAAATGCCAGTTTCCTAATGTAGTTATTATATTTCACGTTATAAAAGGTACAATGTACCACAAAAACAACCACAATGTTAATAAAATAAGTTAATAATACATATAAAAACGTCATACACAGATGACATAGATAACATTTATGCAAGTTGAGAGTTCAAAACCACCTCCGAAAACTATTCCTAGGTACGCCCATGCTTGAGCTGCTACCAGTACATCACAGACGTGTAATGTTGCAGTAACATTATTGTGATGGGCGCAGTTAAATGAGGGATAACACTTCACAAAGCCGCCGCGCTGTCAATTACCGTGAACCATAGATGCGCGTATGTACGTCATGCATTGAAACATTGTGGAGCAAAATTCTTTTCGCGAAAAGTTCATTGCCGTATTGATTGGGTGATATACTTCTGACACAACGTAGTTGTCTGCTGACCAATAACAGGCATCAAATATTACAATAACAGGGTTTTTATTGGCTCAGTCAAATAGGGTAACAACTCCACATACAAGCTGAATGTACGTTGTATCCCAGCAGACAGTCAAGTTTTCCCGCGATTAACTATACTCTCAATCCATTGGTTGCTAAAAGTATAAGCGGGTAGTACGCGATTACTGTACGAATTATTTCCTTATTTGCTACAGGCTTGCAGTAGTCTAAGGGCCGATATTATAAACCTCTTTCGAATGACAACCAACAGCTATCCCCATAGAGAAAGCATTGGTGAGCAGTTGGTTGTCATTCGAAAGAGGTCTATATATAGATACGGCCCTAAGGCTCGTCCTAACAGCCGTCAGCTAATCATAAACTAGATAGTCAAGTATAAGTTTCTGGCCTTCAACCTAACCTGATATATAGGTGCGAAATTGACGTACCTCTAAACAGGGGTGCCCACAAGGAGGAATCATTGTGCAAGTCGCGCATTAAATTTTTTTTGTTGGGGGGGGGGGTGTTTATCAAGAATAAAATGTTTAATCATAAACGAAAAATGTTTTCATGGTTGTACAAGTGTTATCTTGGTATTACCTACAAAGTAGGCTGGTGCAAACCAGAGTAGTTGTATTTGTTTATGATTGTTGTTACGATATGGTAGCCTAAATATATATCCAGTACTGGAATGTAACTCGTAGTAAATTTGGTTTTGAATTTTTTTTTTGGAGGGGATTTGCACATTGGGTCTTTGTGGGATGGGCACCTCTGCCTCTAAACATATTATATTACGCTGTTTTGAGGTTCTTTTTAACAAAATAGTATTTTCCGAACATACATTCACTCTAGTCATAGCCCATTTTCCGTCGTCTCCTATTTGCCTGAATGAGTGGTCCCTTCTGTAATGATGATGATATATTAAGCCTCTGCATACGTATCTACCTTTTCTTTTTCTTTTTCCATCCCTGTTTACCCACTCTCTCCCCTCCACAATCGTAAGTTGTGAGATAATTATACGTTCAACGCCCATTATTCTAAGTTTCACTCGGTCGAGTAGAGGCTCGAACCGGTAACCCAGTGGGTGAAAGTACATCGCCCTGTCGGACGAGTCACGACGACAGCGGACAATCACTCCTGGACTGACTTACAGCCCTGAATGGCAACACATTCCAGTTTAGGAGACTGTGGTTCCATCTCGGTAGAGGCACTTCGAGTGTGTGCAGTGTATCAAGACGCTCAAGTGGCAGAAATGTTCCCTGTGCCAAACTTATAACATTGATGTTTCTAACATGTAGTAGAATTAACCTTCGTAAGGCTGCATGGGGCAAGATTATGTTTGCCTATGGGGACAATATTTAGAGAGAGATAATACATTATATACAGGTCTGGAAGTCGGGATGAGGTGTTTTTAAGGTTGTTCAATTGCGATACAATCATAATTTTATATTTATATGAATATATTGTTAGTTTTGCAGGCGATACTTGTGAGTACAGTTTCCTCTTACAAAACAATTTTAGCTCTCATGGTTTTCTCATAACGGGGCGTCAAAGTAAAATTTTGAATGATTTGCTGCCATAATTGATCTACTACATCCCATGAGCTCTGCAATAAAACATTTTAAAATCCATAACGTAATATTTTGAATTTTAAAAAAAATCGCGGAAGTACAGGAAAAAATTACTAATTCAAAATTTTTTTAAAATATAAAATAGTTCATGGGATATTTTCTAAATGCTTAATTATGTAGCCCATTGCATGTTATTTCACTATTTGCATGGCAGCAGAACATGAAAATTTTGACTTTGACACACCGTTATGAGAAAACTACGAGAGCTAAAATTATTTTGTAAGAGGAATCTGTACTCACAAGTATCGTCTGTAAAACGAACGCTATCTCATAGAAATATAAAATTGTGATTTTATCGCATTGCAGCCCCAATAAAGCACAACATTGTTGGTAACTTTGTGAACTACAGCCAAACAACAAGGGGGTCAAGTTTCCAGGCGAGTGTCCAGACCTGTTCTTCTACGGCCGGGATGAAAGCGAACTATCTATAACCAGATGTATGTGAGACTCAGTTATAAATGTGCACAAAACTTAACTACAGACTTTCCACCAATAAAATTATGTGGACTTTATCCCATAGTAAAAATGTACCGACGAGAACCTCACACCATAGCTCAGCGCTTGAGGGGTGCATAAATGCGCCTGAAATACTGGAACGGCATCTTTACACTCGGAGGTAAAACAGAACGTCAGTTGGCAAGCCTGAGTGCAGCATCTCGAGAAGATGAATGTTACCGGAGGCGGATATGAAAGATCTCACGTATCGTCGACACCGATGTGCATATGTTCACCGTCAGAGTGTGTCGCTAATAGAAAGCATACACATATGTATACACACATGCTGGAGGGAGACTTTCGCTTGTGCTTCGACATAGCCCACGTGTTTGCCACACATCAAATACGCCGCCGCCTTAAGCGTACGTCGTAGATAAATAAACGCTGAAAACATCAATTGAGTTCCCATTTTTTTCTAAGCCAATGTGGGTGAAATACAAAACGACAATCCTAGGTAATGTTATTAGCCAACTTTATGAGTTAATATTTTTCCAGAATTAATAATTCGTTACGCGTGATCTCTTGCGCCGCAGTTAAATGCACGAGGTTCCGGCGACAGAGATTGTGCCTCAGAAGTTCGTAACACTGGAAGAAATTTTGTTCAGAACGTTGGCTTAAAACTAAGGTCTAGGATTGCTGTTTTTTTTTTCTTTTTTTCTTTTTTCTTTTTTTTTTTTTTTTTTCTTTCGCAAATTGGCTTCAAGAAACCGACATTTATATATTGACGCTTTTACGTTGAATTATGTACCACGCCCTCTTAAGTGGGAGGGTAAAACAATTTTATTGTATTTTCAGTTTTTGAACCATAACATTTATTTAAATTGTATTATAAAAATGTTCTCTTCGACAAAGAATAGGACATATTCTTGGTAAACTGCTGGACATAAATAATAAAATGAATCTTTCATTAATTTGTCATTTTTGTCATCTAGAATCATTGCAAGAAAATTACAGGTTAATTTTCAAGAATTCTCTTGCAATAATTCTGAGTGACAAATTAATGAAATATTCACTTTATTATTTATGTCCTGCAGTTTATTAAGAATATATCCTATCCTTTCTCGAAGAGAAAATTTTGATAATACGATTTAAATAAATGTTATGGCTCAAAAAATGAAAATACAGTAAAATTGTCTCACTCCCCATTAAGAGGGATATGCACCGGGTGTAATTTTCCGCGTTTGGTGGGCGACAGCTTTCCACACTCGTACATAAACATGTTGTGAATAAGTTCAGCTGTTTCGCGCCGCCTACCGTGCGTTGCAGAGTGTTCGTAAATACCTTTTTTTTTTTTTTTTTTTTTTTTCGAAACTATTTCACGTGTGCTCATCATACCAATGTACGAAAAATAAACACACTTCAAACGACGACGGTAAGGTAGTTTCAATGCATCGCACCAGTTTTTAAAAAATTATCATTTCGGAGTCCCTCGAAATGGTTAAAACAGCTTTTCCAAACTGTTATATCCGTGCCAAATTTTACGGTTTGTCCTTAGAATTTGCGGAAATGTGTTGCTTTTTTACGGTTTTACGGACGAGTGTTGTTTATTACGAATTGATATAATATTTTCCGATGTATTTTTTATTATTCATTTTCAAGTCCAGTATGTCAATTCCGAGTACGAAATTAACCGAGTTCAATTTCTACCAGCAGTTAACTCTTGTATAAAACTTTTAGCTTAATTTTAACTTCACTTATGTGAAAACATAATGTTAAAAGTAGGAACATTGTATACACGTAAAATCAAAACACAATTACGCCCACCTCGTGTGCATGTTCGTTGCGTAGGCCGTCGCTAGATGGCCTTGTGTACGGTTATCGATTGTCCCTTGTTTACAATGACTCGTGATTCTTGGCAAATGGCGACGTTCTCCAAAACATGGTAGGTATTTTGTGCCGACGAGCTATGTTTTTAGAATTGCCATAGCTCTACCAGAGCGTCCAACTAATTATTTACGTTAGCAATATTTTTTTTTTTACGTCGTGAGTATAAACGTATGTTTCGTTTAAAGAATTTCTGTCGCAAAATTTCGAACTGATTTCGTGCGATCAGTTTATGCTATCGGTTGAACAATGAGCAGTAAAAAAAAAAAAAAAAAGTATTTTCAAGTGTACAGGGTAGCTCGCGCAGCTGAGTTTCCGTGAATTTCAAAGTCGCAGAAAGGTAATAGTTTGTTTTTTGCAACGTCAGCAAACGTGACTTTAATGCAGTGGAACCTCATTAATTCAAATCTGAAGGTACCTAAATTTTTGCAGTTTGTAATAATGAGGTTCGTATTAACAGGTGTTTGCGAAAACTCAAAAAATTATGTTAATATATTTTCAGGATATTTAGTCCCAAAGTATAAACTTTTAAACTGCCATCATGTCTTTCTTTAACCGATGAACAAGTTCTCACAGTGTTGTATGTATAGGGGAACTTTTTATTGAACATTTAAGTTAATATTTAATTTCTCATTTTATTCCAAGGGGAAAGAAAACTACTTTGTAGTAATGAGAACTTTGTATTAACAGGGTTTGAATTAACGAGGTTCCACTGTATATCGCATGGTGGAAGAAATGATATCAGTAATCATGTTGTGTGTGTCATACACGTGGACAACGTCAAATCTCAAGAAAGTAACCAGAAAATAAACAGTTATTTTACTAAGAATAATACGGAAGCTGACTTAGTCGTTGTGAAGGCAGAGTGTCTTTCTATTTCCTTCTTGGTGGAACGTAATGTTCAACTTATTGCGGCTGACCAATCAGGTTGTTGCAAAACTATGCAAAATCAAAGTAACATTACTGTCATTGGTTGTTTCTGTCACCTTACTAATTTAGCTGCAGGATAGGCTGTCAGTAGTTTTCCTATCAAAAGTTGATGAAATACTTGTCGATAGATTTTTTATAATAGGTTCTACCCAAATTATTTTGAAGTATATTGAAAAATGCCGTGTATGGTTTACGCTGTATTTAAGGATGTTAAACCGTTTGTTCCGAAAGTGCGAAAACTCCAACAGTTGTATGTTAGCGGCCTATTTAAATAAAAAAAAAAATGTGGCGAAATCTGCACAAGCGGATTATTTCCGCCGTCGCAGACCAAGTTCGGATAGTGCAGAATACGTTTTAACTGGATAAATGTATGTGTGTTGTGTTACAATTGCGTACTTGGCAATGCACACTGTGCAAGCATACTAGAGTTAACGACCTATTTTCGTTTATTTTCTCACGCCGGAGTCTATGTTTGTTAACTTTTTACAAACTCTGTAGTGTATTTCGTCTGGCAACCTGCTCCCGAGCAGGGTAGATCTGAGTAGATCCGGCGAAGATATCGAGTTGAAACGTAGCTAGACTGTACTCGCATCAGGTTTTCGATAGATTCAAGGCTTCTTCAGCTCCATGGAGTAGATCGAGTAAGGTATTCGTAAGCGGCCACGCGATGTAAGCATTCAAGAGAACACAATGCTATAGAGGCATGCTCACCTGGAAGTAGAGCTCCTGGGACATGGAGACCTTGTAGAGGGCACACTGGTCCGAGTCTTCAGAGGCGAGTCGCAGAGGGAAGCCGTGCCTCCTGCGCGCAGCCACGTCGCCGTCGTCGTCATAGTCGTAGGGCTCTCCGAGGCCGTCGTCCAGCTGGGAGGCGGCTGCCTGCGGCGGCACGATGGGCCTCCAGCCGCCTTCCATCGCCCTCGCCGCCGCCACCAGGGCCAGCCACGCCAAGACGCTTGTCGTCCACATCGTGCTCCGTCCTCCTCGTGACGTCAGAGGTACCCGCCGTGCATCACAGCCTCCTGCGCCGACCAGAAGCTACCTTTAATGACGGCGTGAACAAGCCGTGACAGTTATATGTAGACAGAGGAAGCTTTCGCGAAAATATTTTTGCATCTCTGCTTCGTGGTCTGTGATTGAACTTCCAAAAATGGTTAGGAAGTAATTAACCTAAACGCAGTATGGAACAGATATAGGCTGTTCACTTTAAACTGAGCACTAAGAAGAACATGTAATTTATTTAAAAATATGTTTTATTTGGCCAATATATGTTAACTTTTGAGTGAGTTGAAACGTTTCCACTAGTTTTTAGCTGTACGATAGTTTTCATATCAAAAATAGTAAAGATGGCTGCAAAACAGCTGAAAGAAAACTTTATGCAGTGCTCACTTAATCGCGAACGGCCTATACCATACTTCAACCTTGTAAATATGCTAGCTTTTACAGTTAATACACGTCCGGTAACTTCAGTATACATTTGACTGTTTTATAAATAAGTTTATGATTGCTACCATGTATGTCTGGGAAGCAATTCTACCATACCTACTTTCTTAGCTCTCCTATACGCACATGTGGCACGTTTACAAACTTTTTTTTAGAGTGTAGCTCAAAGTTTCTTGTGGTTCCATCCGCTAATCACGTACGTGAGACGTTGCAGTAACCGTATTTTTACTGGCGCAGTCAAATGAAATACGATTCTGTTCAAATAAGCAATGACAATAACCATGAAGCACAGCTGCATATGTGCACGTAAGGCATTTCTACAAAGTGATGCAAAAATCTTTTCACGAAAACTTCCATCCCCTAGTTACAGGCCATTCAGGATAAAGTGAGTATTTTTGAACCCGCAGTCACTTTTTTTTTCCTTTGAGATGATTTATAGATTACTGCCTTTTTTTTAGTATACACAAGGAAATCTAAACGACTGTCAAAAGTATATAGATTGTACCACATTTAGAAGTGTATGTTTAGATTCACAGAAAATAATAGTTTTTTAGTGATTGTATTGAGTGAGAGGTTTTGGTCGGCGCTCAACATCGATGTCTTTAGCGCTGGACGGGGGTGACATGAGGTGAGTATGGAGCAGCACCGGAATGAAAGGGCGCGGGGAACGGGAGCTCCCCGAGAAAACCCTCCGACCAGAGGCACCGTCCAACACGATCCCGCGACCGACCCCGCCGGGAATCGAACCCGGACGCCTTGGTAGGAGGCCGCTGCGGACCCGTGTGATTGTTATAAATACGATGATAGTCTTCAAGAGTCCTCACTTTATTGCGAACCACCCGTATACATAATTGAATAGCTCATGAGAACAACGTTGTAACCAACATTTTTGTTAAAATTTAGTAAAAGGTTGGAAACAATTGTACCTGTCCTCTGTATGTGTGTGATGCATCTTCATTGCTTATAACAGTTGTAACCACTCTACAGTTTTAAATAAAATGATAAGCAGTACAAGTGTGCTACTGTACGGAATGCATTTGATTGAATATAACTGTGGAATTTGTTGCTTACAACGTAGTTCGTGTGAACCATTCAATTGTAAATTACTTCTGTAAAGAGATCTACATCTAAAAATTGTTTTTGCCACTACAAAATTTTTCTTCGAATATGAACCACTGCAAAATACTTTGCCGCAAAAACATGTTTTTTTTTTGTTTACAGTAATTGTAACAAAAATTGGGTTACCATTAATTTATGTGAAATATTCATGGTCGAAATAGTTCCAGAATTTTTAACACATTTTTTTATGTTGGAAAAAAATTTTTACTAACTTTTAGTGGTGACACCAAAATTTTTTAGTGGAGACAGCAAAATAAAATTTGCATGGTAAATGCCAACAAAGTGCTATAGCTGTCACAAACATTTTTTCCGTGTGCTCTAGAAGCACAGACACATCATAAAGCCTTGCATATGTGTCTGATTGTTAGGTATCTGAAAAATTCGCGTTTTATTTTACACACACGCTATAATTCCAGCGACTATATATTCGTGTCACTTTCGCAATTAGCCGTTGTCTTATATGTAGAGACAATCAAAATTCGCGTTATCATTTGGTAGCAGACTGGACTTCACTCTCCTATACATAACAGAGAATAATCTGCTATTCAATTGGCCACGAACTTTTATGTGTTGTCATTTACGTGTGTTATGTCTTTACATAGATTGGCCTCTCTACCGTGTAAGCATTCTCCGCGGCAAGTTACGACAATATCGGCCAGCGGGAGACGTCGAACAAGCCTATAGTCACTTGGAATCTAGTCAGCTGTCAGAAAACAACGCGAATTTTGCATGTCTCTACTTATATGACATCTGATGTAAGTCTCTGAGTCAATATTTAAAATACCTTAACGTGCCCCATATCACTGTATCATCGAGTAGCTAATGAACACATGTTGTATGCATAGAGATGATGGTTTATCGCGGAAAAAGTTGACTGTTTTATGGATTTCAATACACGTCCAGCTTACCAGAAGATTACTGGCTTTAGCTTGTACGTGGAGCTGTTGCCCTATTAGACTGAGCCAATAAGAATCCCGATATTGTAATATTTTATGCCTGGTATTGGTCTGCAGACAGCTACGTTGTGTCAGTGTTTTCAAGGCTATCTTGGCACAAAACATTTTCGCGATATACCATCAT
>PNEQ01076661.1:0-36932 GCA_003012365.1 Medauroidea extradentata | reverse complement strand
ATTGGAATACAATGCGTACGTTGCGACAAACTGCGCCTGGGTCGCAAGCGTGGCCACCTGCATAAGAAATATAGGCGAGCGTTTTTGTCGCCACGCCCGAAAACTCTCGCCATAGCGTTTTTATTTGTGTGGCTGTCGCTGGTCGTCCAACGCGGCCTGTTTCGTAAGGAAGTTTGGTATCCACTATTGCGACTAAGTTGCAAGCATGGCCGTGTGTGATGTGTCATTATTTTATATCATAAAAACTGACATGTGTGAAAAAACGGAATGTTTGTGTTCTAAGGAGCGATTATCTTCATCTTAATTTTAAAAATTGGATCACCAACTGTAACTAATTTGTTTAGCATAATATTTGCATCAAAATTACTTGGCGCTGTCGCAATAGGAAAGTTATCTTAAAAATTAATTTATATGATAGGCATTCCGCAATACAAAATATACATCTTGCACTAAATAACATATTTACGATAAGCGCACGCTACTTGGTTCTCACGTTACCGGAAATTGGATAATGTCATACTTGTAAAATATTAATGAAGGTTTCTAAAACAGTGCAACTGCAATTTTTTTTCACAGAATAAAGAAAGGTGCTTGGAAATTTTGGTGACAGTCTAGTGCTTAATTATATTATATTCTAATTGTGTATTGCAATACACCTATCTACGAAAGTAGTTAACCTCCTGTGGGTCTAAGTAGTACAGTTTTAACCCCCGATCAAAAACGAGGAGTGTTATAAGTTTGACGGCTATGTGTGTCTGTGGCATCGCACCTCCCAAACGAAGGCACCCATTTCAATGCTTTTTTTTTTTTTTTTATTGAAGGCTAGTTTCACTGGCGGGTTCATAGCTGTATTTGATTAAAATATGTCCAACGGTTTATTAAGTTATGAGCTATTATCTGAATCGATGTGAGAATTTCATAGACATGGAGTGGATTCCCTCACTTCTTGGTTGCACGAGACATTATTGATTTTTCTTTGTAATTTAGTATTTTTTAATCACTCAGTCAACAAGAATTTTGGTACATGTTTGTAAATACTATGGTTCTGCAAATGTCTGTTAACCTGGAGCTAAAGCTGCGCAAATGGGCGCAGTGTCTGTAATCCAGTAAAGTCGTTCATTGCAACCAGGTGTGTATGTATATAGTATATATGAAATACTTTCAAATTATTGTTGACCCTTAAATGCGTCAGGGGGCCGCTAAGTAAACAAAAAATTTGTTAAAGTTAGCAAAATTGAAACAGAACAAAACAAGACCAAATGCACAAAATGACGTATCAATCCAAAATTTCAGTAGTTTTATTTTTGCGCTCTTTTGGAATTGTGACATATATACGCTAAACGTTCGTAAGTTTTGCTGTGGTTACTCTTTCTGTTTAAAATTACCTAATTTTAACTACCTACTTTGTCACATGGCGGTCCCCCGACACATTTGAGAATTAACAATAACATAAACTATTATTGTTTTACTTTTTAAAGGATCGTTTTAGGTGCTTTTTTATAATTTTTAATTTAAGTTTTATACCTAAAGCATTGTTTTTATGTCGGCATTGTTAAATACTTAAAAAAATGATTCTCTCGGCTTCTGGGTGAACACTACGTCCAATGTTAGGTTTCTACGGATTTTTGGCAGCTATTCTCCCTACTATCATCAGGGTCCCACCAAGATAAGAAAACCAAGACATCAACATACAGTTGGTCGGATCCAGCCTGTCTAACTTTTCTGTACTACACATATCTCTCAATATTCATTTTCTGTTTTTTAAAGAATATTAAAAAAGTTATCATCTTCAGTGTAGTAATGTAATATTGTTAATGTATACGTATGTTTAACCCATTCAATGAACAGTAGATATTTTGAAATCTTGATACTCATTGCACAAAATAATTTTCTTCCAAATTAGTTAGTCATTTCGGATTTATTTTAACTATAACTTGCTGAATAACCGGAAATGTCATCGTCGACACATAAAATGCTTTGTACACACACAAATGTTATTTTCTTCTGTGCGTGGGCAATAAAATCTTGCTCGAACTCACAGGTGTCGAAGCAGAAGCCTGTAATTATTTTCCGTATCAACAAACGTTCCCCCATAACCCTTCCACCTCCAATAATGCACTAAATAATTTATCCCCATTGCAAGAATCTTTCAAAGACGTCATAGAAGATTAGTCTGAAGTGTGGGTGTGCTCTTTTAATAGATACATACACTTTGAACAAGTTGAGCAATTTCGCGTAGCAAGAATACGAGTGACAGAGTACAACGCAATACAAGAGCCAGGCGAGGGTTTCTCTTATAACGGCCCGTTGTGTTTGAGGGTGTGGCCATCTTCACGCGCACCCATTAGCTAATAGAAGTTGATCGGTTAATCTTGCTCAGCAGTTGCGAGGAGTGGCTGTGTTTCAAGAGTGGCAGAGCTTGCTGGTGACTGTACACATTTCTGAGTGGCTCGACTCTATACTTATGACAGGGTGTTGTGCTGTGAGCATTCCCATCTTATATCCCCTGGGGCCTGTGGCTCTGTCATCAACACAATAAAAAAAATAACTTTTACAAAAAAAAACTCTTTTAAACTAGTTACCAGAACATGCTTTTGTATGTTTACACAAGTATTGTACACTTTACAGGGAATTCTTGGAATTAAAGAAATATGTCTATGTATTTACACATGTATAGTTAAAAATAGTAATTGTAATTAATAACAAAATTCTTGTACATTTTACAACAAATGTTTGATATGACATAAACAAGTTTTGGCAATAACCAGTTTTCAAGAAAATTTGTGTAAAAATACAAAATATTTGGAAAAATGTGAAATGCCTACGAGGGTTATTTTGTTTCACATAGAACATTCTGCTCACAATAAAGAAAAATCTCACTAGTCCCAGCAGATTGGAAAATTTAGACCACTTTCATGACCTGCGACATTCTTAGTAGTACCTAGACTGATAAATGGTTTCGGTTATTTGTACTATGTACAATTTTTTTTGCGCCAAATTGGCCACTTTTGTCTGATAACAGTTTACCATGTTATCGAAGAGGGCAACTAGGAATTGATCAAGGATAAGCTCTCGTGATTTGTCGGTCGCTTGGGATATCTACTCTGGTCCTTGGCCACCTGGTGAAGGGTATGTCGTGTGTGTGAGGCAAAAGTCGATGAGGCGCCACGAGCGACACGGGCTGGCACATGCACTGTGATACCGCCTCTATGGCCAAACCTGTAAACGTGCGCGCAGCGTTCCCGCAGTAACGTTTTTACTGTGGGACTGTAGACGGTGACCTTATAATTTTACTGAACATGTCACTGTAGCAAAAGCCAATGTACTTGTAGACCTCAGTTTCGAACAAATCCGTTATCATCTTATATCTTGAGAAGCAACCGCGTGAAAAAGCCGATTTTAGCCAAGTTTGAGGGCAGTAAAATAATGCTTCCAATGTGCGTTGTATAAGCATTGGGGACGCACGTTCACTGGTATCTGAGGAAAAACTAAACTCTGAACACGATGCACGCAGTTCGAGCTCCATCCAAGCGGCCGCCTTAAGGGCGCGGATACCGCAGTTTTCCTCACCATGTTTTGATTTTTTATTTGTAGCAGATATTTTTTTCTTATTTTAAACACAAAAGTGACTAAATTAGACTTTTATGAAATTTTTTTTATCCCTCATAGTTTTTGCGTAATGGCTTGTTAAAGTAAAAAATTTGCATGTTACTGTTTTAAGGATTACACTAAAACCAACTGACATAGCAAACTGAAAAAAATTCACAGTGGATAAAGACGCGCAGGCTACAATCTCACGTTCATACAAACAAAGAATACAAACATATTTTGTTTAGGGTTTAACATAGCTGAATTTGTAGCCTACAACGTTGTTATTCACTGTGAATTTTTTCAGTTTTGTAAGTGAGTTGGTTTCAGTGTCGTCCATAAAACGGAAACATGCAAATTTCGGCTTTAACGAGCCATTACGCAAAAACTATGAGACATAAAAAATGATTATAAGAGGAAAATTTAGTCACATTTTGTGATTAAAACTAGAAAAAAAAATAGCTGGTACAAATATGAAAATAAAACATGGTGATGAAAATTCCGGTAGACCGAACCCTTAAGGTAAAATTTCGCGCTAACCACTGACTGGCTTATTACAGACGCTTGAAGGCCAAGGTAGGCGCAGTGGCTGGAGCACTCGTCTTCCCACAAAGGCAATCCGGGTTCCGTTCCTGGCGGAGTCAGTCCCGAATTTTTGCATGTAGGAATCGTGACGGACGATGCCACTTATCGGCGGACTTTCTCGAGGATATCCCGCCCCTCCCCTCAAATCCAGCAACAAAGACCTAAACGTTAAGTGCTGACCAAAATATCTTCAGTCAGTTACAAACACTTACTAACAGCGTATAATGCCGGAAAACTTTAACCAAATAAGGAAAATCAAGTGTACGAAAAATTATCTACTGGCGTAAGGCGTGACAGTTAGACATTTCTGAAAATTTAATTAACGCATATAATAATTATCTACATACAGTTTCTATTACTTATATTTTTAGCGTATAGTGCTTCAATTTTCGTCAATGACCGAGCGAGATGGCAAAACGCTAGGTAACACGACCTCGTATCCGAGAAGACCCGAGTTCGACTCGGCTCCGACAATCATGATTACGGGTTTCCATAGTTTTCCGAAGTAGCTCCAGGCCACAGTCGTATAAGAACAGGCCTGGACACTCGCCTATCTACCAATGTATTTTGCTTGACCCCCTTGTTGTTTGATTGTCGTTCGCCAAGTTACCGAAAATGTACTTTTTGGCGCTGTAATCCGGGTGGTTGGACTCAAATACCGCCCACTTTTTTTCCATTGTTAACTTTATAAAGTAAATAAAGATTTCTGGAGCCATGATTTAAAGTTGTGAGCGAAGGAAGTATTTCATAAAATGATTACAAAATACGTTTTGATAAATTGTTTATCTTAATGGGAGGGAAGTGGACGGAGTTTGAGCTCGACCGCCCGGATTACAGCGCCAAAAATATATATCATTATCGGTAACTTGGTGAACTGCAGCCAAACAACAAGAGGGTCAAGTTTCAAGGCGAGTGTCCAGACCTGTTCTTCTACGACCGTGCTCCAGGCGAATGATGGAATGGTTTTTCAGTAAAGGCCACTGCCGATTCCTCTCCCTGTTCCTGTCCTTATACAAAGTTGTGTAACCGTGTTTTAGTGACCTCGCTGTCGACGAAATGTAAGATCCAGTAAAAATTCGAATAAAAAATATTTTATTACATGTTCGATAACCAACCGGCTTTGTTCTCGAAGAAACGTGGTCACGCGACTATGTTAAGTTACTTTTCGTGAAGTCCTCTGCGACTGGCAGTGGTAGGCATATTCTAGAGCTAGTAGTGTACAAGATGTAAGGTGCAAATTCTCCAGTAATACACGTTGGTATCTGCAACACAACTGCAATATGCTATATAGGTCGTTTGGAATAAAATGAGCACTTAAGATTTAAACTCTGAAAAAAAAAATCACTACAAGTTACTGCATATACTTTTACATTAACAATAATTACCTTATTCGTTATACGGTTGGCAGTGAATCACCAAATGTACTTCCGAGTTTCTTCCTATTTGAATGCAACAATGCTGAAATAAAATCAAATGAATTCGACATAGTTTTGTTTTATATAATGAATTTTTTTTAAACCATAAAGGTTTTATAAAGGTTCCTACCAACTGAATAATTTGTCTTACACGTGCAAACATAAAGTCACGTGTCAATAGAGGTTAGATATTTCCTGTCGTTAGCCGTTACGCGTAGAAAGATACGAATTGGCTCCAAATATAAATTTAGAAGGGTTTTTTTAGTGTTCACTTTATCCAGAAGTATCTATAATACTGCACGCCTTGAAACACGAGAATGTTACGCCACTGTTTCACTGGCTGTGCTGTGCCGACAAGAATATCACGACGCAACGCTGACCAACCGCCCAGACGTGACGCGCTAGCAGGCCGCTCCTCGACGACGGAAGACGTCTGAAGAACGCACGGTCGGCACGCGGGAGTCGCGTCACGCATCGATCCACCTGCGACCAAACGTGTAAATATTCATGTCGCTAGCGCCGAGTGGAAGACGAGGCGTGTACCATCGATCGACGGCGCCCCTCAACCGCGAGGGTCTCGGAGGGTCGCGAGGTTGCCGCCGCCGACTCTTGATTGGCCGGCGTTCTTCCCTGGCTCTTGCTTGCCGGCAGTGCTACACAAGTCGATGCTAGCTGTCGGCATGACTCATCGGTAGGGTCCGGTAGTTTTCGCGAAAAGATTTTTGCATCACTTTGTTTCAGTGCCTTACGTGCACACCTGCATCTCTTCTTTGTGGCCAGTGATTGGATGCCGTAACACCCAGCGTGTGGTGGTAAACCCGCAAACCAAAGACGTGATGTATCACAGTTAACCATTTACTGATTGGCACAGTCTAATGAATAATGACTCTGCACAAAAACACTCTGCAAATAATCATGAAGTTGAGCTGCAGGTGTACACGTAAGCTGAAACAAAGTGGGGCAAGACTCTTTTCGCGAAAACTACCGGGCCTTACTCATTAGTAGAGACCGGGAACAATTCGCGGTTTCACTGACCTCTGGGGGCCGATTAAATATCGCCACCTGCTATTTGCACCGACGCAGTGCAGCGCAATTGCAGAGCAAGTTAGTTTAACGGGTCTTCTGTGGCATTACGTGAGTAGATAATTCCAATGCAACGCAACCAGACGCAACGCAGGTGCAAATTTAGGTTGCACCCGTAAAAAGTAATATTTAATCGGCCCCCTGTAGGCTAGCCTCTAAGAACACGTGTATATTCAAGCAGACATTATCTGCTCACTGGCTGCTCTATGACGCTGATATGGGCCTGCATTTAGTTGCTTCTGTACTATTGGCTAAGCTACTTTCAGGAAGTGTCAAATAAGTCACGGGCCAATTGCGAAAGTGGCACGAACTTAGCGTTGCTGGAATTGTAGCTTGGTGCCTAAAGAAAACTCGAATTCTTCAGGTCTCTACTCATTAGTAGAGACCTGAAAAATTATCGTATTCTTCTGGACACAATAATCAACTGTCACTTTGGCAATTGGCCCAGGATTATTTTGACACCTGCTAGAGGGTGCCCAGCCAATAATAAAGAAGTAACTAAATGCAGGCACATTCATGACTCATGTGATATAGTTAGTGACCCCTGTTTTCCGCGAAAATAGTTTTGCCCCACTTTGTTTCAGTGCCTCACGTGCACACCTGCAGTTCTGCTTCACGGTCAGTGATTGGACGTTTAAACTGCTACGAGTCGTGGGATTCTACCCGCAAATGATAGACGTGTGGTGTTGCAGGAACCTTACTGTGATTGGCTCAGTTAAATGAGAGTTCTCTGTTCATAAAGGCACACTGCCAAGTAACCACGAAGCAGAACTGCAGATATGCACGTAAAGCATTAAAACAAAGTGGGGCAGAACTCTTTTCGCGAAAACCAGCAGCCCCAACGAGCAGCAGTTGTTTGCTTCAGTAAACATCCATTCTTGGAGGCTAACCTACAGGTCAGTGACACCACGAGTATCTCCGGTGTCTAGCTATTGGTGTTTGACTTAATTAGACATCTCCTGGAGGAAGTTAAGCTAATAATGAAGGAGCAACTAAATGCGGGTCCAATCGCGTGGTATCACTATGCCAATGAACAGCCAATTATTAACTACTGTCTACTTGAGTACGCAGATATTCTTGGAAGTTAGTCTGCAGGTCAGTGCATCCGCGAATTTTTTCCAGTCTCTTCTCATTGGTACAGACATTGGTAGGGATCCGAAAAATTTGCGTCTTTTAGGAGCAAGCTGAAATTACAGCAACTGTAAGTTTGTACCACTTTCGCAATTGGTCCTTGACATATTTGACATCTCCTGGAAGTCGCTGAGCCAATATCAAGAAAGAACCAAATTCAAGCCTAGATCACTGTGTCAGTGAACAACTGAACATATGTTATCTGCTTGATTCGACATATATTCTTGGAGGCTAGACTACGAGTATGTGAACCCCGAATTTTTCCGGTCTCTAGGCGTTGGAAAATCGCGGGAAAAGTTGGCTGTTTGCTAGACTCCAACGTGATGTGTATAACACTGAAGGTTCTTTATCGTTATTGGCTACCGTTTATTTGAAGCTCTCTATCTCACTTCAACAGGCCTGATTAAAATTGTACAGCGTTAACACACAGCATCTGTGATTTGCACCAGAACTGCTCACACGTGTCGCGAATTGCATCATCCAATAATATTAGGCTAAAGATACTACAGTTTATTGGATACTATGTTGACTTAAAATATTATCGAGATTTCCCAGTTTCGTTCCTCATTGGTAGGATCAGGAAGTTTTCGTGAAAGAAAATATTTCTGCACCACTTTCTTTCTGCGCCTTACGTGCACACCTGCTGGTGAATGAGTGAGATATTTTGGTCAGCGTTCACGTTGAGGTCTTTAACGCTGGTGGGGGTGACATGATGTGAGTATGGAGCAGTGCCGGAATGAAGGGGCGGGGGAAACCGGAGATCCCCGAGAAAACCCACCGACCAGCGGCATCGTCCGTCACGATTCCCACATGCGAAGATCTGGGAACCGACTCCGCCGGGAATCGAGCCCGGATCGCCTTGGTGGGAGGCGAGAGGTCTGACCACTCGGCCACCGCGGTCCCATACCTGCTGGTTATCTTCGTGGTTAGTAATAGGATGTTTCAACTCCCAACGTCTGGGTGTTCTGTCAGCAAATCACAGACGCGCGGAGTCGTAGTCAACCTTATTGCGATTGGCACAGTCAAATGAAATAATACACTGCTCTAATCCACATAATTAATAAAACCATAATGAAGTAGAATTATAGATGCGTACGTAGGGCACTGAATTAAAGTGACGCAAAAATCTTTTCGCGAAAAATTCCTGTCTCTTCTCGTTGTAAATTAATATAGACCAGACAGGACTGTTGTAAAAATTATTCAGAGACATACTAAAGAGCAATCAATAAATCAGCAAAATAAATAAATAAATAAAAAATAAAAAAACAATAAAAAAATAAAAGGTACAAAACATTTATAAATTTAAAGATAGATTTTTTTCTTAGACCAACTTAACGAGAATGTGTTGATGCACGTGAAGACAAGCAAAATCAATAATGTATAATATTACTACCTCGTTAAATAAACGTTTATGTGCTGAAATAACGAACCAACATCATACAAAACTAAAACTACCCAAAGAGCAACGCGTTAGTGCAGAAGGAACACCATTCCTTTCGACGGAAACTAAAATAAAAAACCGTGTGTCACGTTTTTCTTTTTACTTTCCTGATATTTGGAAATTGCTGTAAGAGCAGCCAACAGGGTTGATGCCTAATGAAAGTATCATGAGCGACAGATGGTGGACGGAGCACTGCCTTGCTAGTCGTGACTGTTAGGTCATGGAGTGTTGGGAGTACTAAATCTGCGGCAGTGTTCGTTACGTGGTGGCCCAGCTCTGTGTGATACGGACTTATCATAAAGAGATATCAGACAGCAATAGGCACAGTCAGCTGCCTCATTTACACCGTCCACAGACGTGTGACTGCTTTATTACAGCAACGTATTTGTTAAGGTGGCCGCCTGTCCGGGCCACCTAGAGGTGTGTAGAGCTTTGACCGTTACAAGACTATTCGAAAACTGCTCAACGCACATGCGCACATGAGCGATATCTACTTAGCAATATCATTCAAAGAACGTTACACTCGTTTATATACATTTGCATTCACCAAAACACATTAATCGTATTATAAGTATCTAACAATCGAAAAAGGTGAAAAATCAACGTTTTTACCATCCTTTTTAACTCCCGACGCAAAAAATGGTATTATAAGTTTAACGTGTGTGTCTGTGCATCTGTGAGTCTGTCTATGGCATCGAAGCTCCTAAACGGATGAACCGATTTTGATATAGTTTTTTGTTTGAAGGGTGATACCAGAGAAACCCGCCGACCAACGGCATCGTCTGGCACGATTCCCACATGCGAAAATCCGGGGACAGACTCCGCAGGAAATCGAACCCGGATAGCCTTGGTGGGAGGCGAATGGTCTGACCACCCGGCCACCGCGGCCCCACGATGTTATTTATCGTATTACTTCCCTATTACAACCTTAGGCGCTGTGGTTCTATTTTGTAAAAGTTTTCTGTTGTAAACGTTCCGTATGTGCTTCCCTACAATGTAAGTTACATAAGAAGGGCTTAACGTTTCATTGACATCAGTCGTTAGTAGGGCCTTGCGAATTTCGCGCTATTATCAGACAGCAGACTGGACTCCTTGTGCTCATATGACTTCTGCTGTTGGCCGAAAATTTGTGTGGCGCGCTTCAAGGACTTTTTAAACAAATTATATAAGGCCGACTTAAGACACGTACGCTCAGAGTCTAAAACGATACGGAATATATGTTCGGGTGTGAAATGCAAATGCGATTGCAGTGTTTTACTACTTCACCTCGCTTGAGCCAAGCATTGTAGTTTTGACTGTCTCTGAATCACTTGATGTGGTGGTTGACATAAAGGTTCTCGTCACGTTCTACCAAAGCAACTTCCACAAAGACGTAATTTCCCTTAGTAGCGGTCGTCCTGTACTTGGGGAAGAATTGGAACCCCATTCGGTGTGCTTAGCCTGATGTGGAATCACCACACCAGGCCATTATTGCCCAAAATACAACTCATTCGTTCAACTTCTACTCATCATCATCCGATGCTGTTTCCAGCCTGCGGCCGGTCCAACATGGTGAAACGCCTCCGTCGTCCTCTGTCCTCCCATCACTAGAGACACGCAAAATTCGCGTTATTTTCTGACAGCTGAATAGACTTCAAGTGACTATAGGCTTGTTCGACGTCTCCCGCTGGCCGATATTCTCGTGACTTTCCGCGGAGAATGTTTACACGGTAGAGAGGCCAATCTCTGTTAAGACGTAACACGCGTAAATGACAACACATAAAATTTCGTGGCCAATTGAATCGTAAATCATGTTCTGTTATGTATAGGAAAGTGAAGTTTAGTCTGCTGCCAAATGATAACGCGAATTTTGCATGTCTCTACCCATCATTATTCTTCTCTTACCCTCTCCTAGTCAGCTCTTATTTTCAGTCCCGCCTTCACCTGTTCCTCCCACCTCTTCCTCGGATTTCTATAACTGTACCTCTATTTCAACATTTTCCTCGGAAATCTCTCCTTTCTCATTCTGTTAGCTCGCCTTTCCGCCTCATTTGTGCTTCCTCTATAATCTCTGTAATTCCCTGGATCCGAACTTTTTCTCGTACCACTTCACTTATCAACTTGCCTCTTTTAGTGAAAGCCATCACACTTATAGAGAATTTATTGCCCATCACCTCCATTTTACTTTAAGTTGTTTTGTCCCAAACCTACGTTTTTGCTCCATATGTTACAATGAGCTCGAAGTATGTCCCGTATAATACTTGCTCGCACTTCAGTAACACGTCCCTCTTACATTTATAATCATTCATACACGTCTACGAAAAGTACCATTTTGCTGATTTTCCTTTACGTCTTCCCCGCCGCTTCCGTCTTTCTTTTCCAACAAGCACCTAGATAGTTAAAGTTGTCAAACTGGTACCTACATCCAAGGTCCCTTGACATAGCCATTGTAGTTTTCCATTTTCATCCACCCGGCGTTTACCTTTATTATTTCGTGTGAGTGTGGACATTTCAGTTATCGGCTTACTAGACCTGTCATAACATACACCTACGTGGTGGGGATGTCAGACCTCCAGGAAAACCCATTTTGCAGGAAGTAACTTCTGCTATTCGAGAATGTGGGTGCTGCTGTATACCAATTTGGTTCATCTGCTATCGGCCCTAGGGTCCCAAACCTCCATGCTCGTCCGCATCTGACCACACCCTTTCCCAGGCATTTTGGTTAACGCCTTGACCAGACTACTTTCTCCTATTTGATTCTGACCTGACTTCCGCTGGGGTTTACACCCAATCTCCATCAGGTAGGGTAGGCCCCAGTTTACACCACGAGGAGGTGGGAGAAGGATTGAGTAGGAGAGGCTAGGAGGGGACACGCTGCTGATCCACTCTGTATTGCGCACCACTACCCCTAACGTATCGTTTAATTCTATTTAGAAAACTATCCTTCATTTAACTCGCAGATGTTAAAATCTAATACGCCACACTCCACCGGTTTTTTTAAGTGGCGTAGGACCTACCCTGTATCCTGCTTCCCCTTTCCCCGCAAAAATACAAGAAAATTAAAACCTCTTTCGTTGTAGAAATACTCACAAATATAGGCTATCATAAGGGTTGTTTACAAATATTTTAAACAAAGTTGCTTGACGCCTTACTAGTTTTATTGACAGTTCCTTTTATTATTTTTCAGAATTATAAAGTTGCTTTAATTTATATCTCTATTACATGTATTTCTTACAAATATTAGTTATTGTTAAGAACATATTTTAAGCGAAGTTGGAGAAAACAGAAATGAATTTCTAGACACACCCTTTATGTTAAAATTTATTAATACATCAGTCCTTGAAGTGTAACATTATTTTTTCGTTTCTAAAACCCTGTATCGTGGATATAAGAAAAAAAAAACATATTTAATTAATCTGACACTCCAAAGGATAGTGACCTATATACGTGTTCACGGTACATTTCATAAAAAACTTCTTTCCAGTAACATTTTATGTTCTGCTCGGTAAAGAGAAATTGTATATACTTATATAGGTAAATATTATATGAATTTACATAAAATTATTCACAAAGGCTGCTGCATCTAGAATTTCTTCTAGTATTGAGTTAAACACAGTGACATTAATGATACTATCTGTGAATTATTTAGTTGTCATTTTGTGACTACATAATCTCTGTTAATATTATATTTTCAGCTGATGCTTGGTTGTTAAAGAAAGCGTAGATTCTTGGTGGAGGGAAGCCCGTCTCCAAACGGCTAGCACACGCGATCTGTTGCGTGCAATGTTTCATTAAAAGAGGTAATCGATGAGAGAAAAGACGAGGGGTCACCACATTTAACTACTAACCACATTTTTTACTACTGTTCTTTATCATCAAAGTCTAAAGTACCGCGTAATTAAAACCAAATTTTGGAAGAAAAAATACATATTTTCTTTAGCAGATGGAGCTGCGGAAACCTGGCTCGAATTAGTTTCAAACACTCGTAATTTCTGTAGTCACGGCACATTTCTGAGTATTGACTCATGTATATTTGCATACAAAGATGAGAAACTATTGGGCGTAGTACCACAATTCTGGTATTCCAGGCCACACTGGGTTATAAACTTGACATTGTATCACGTATATGCTTTAACACAACGCATCCCCAAAACAATTCAACGTAATTTCCGGTAAGCAACGATTTGAAAATGCTAACCCTACTGTAAAATCGCATATTAAATACCTTTCTGCCATTCAGCTTAACTTCGCATCAGAGCAGAAATACTTGGAAGTAAATAAGTAGTTAGTTGGAGAAAAAGCTACAAACAAGGGTCCAACAAAAAGTAATCAAAATATTCCGGAAATTAAACTAGCCCGCTAATTAGTTTCCTTACTGAGCTACAATCTGTAACTGGATATTACATCTGAAAATTACTGAAGAGTGGTTGAGTTTGTCGGATAAATGAAAGCAAGTCTGTTCTGCAGATGACGTATTCAGTTTGACTATTGTATGTACGCTCGTGAGGTTTCAAGTACAAACTTGTAAATTGTTATGATATTGAATGGTAAGCCGGGCGGTGAGAGAGGTTCAAGCTGCAATAAGACCAGCGTTAGGAAACCACGGAAGACAGCAACTCACTCGTACTGGCGCAATAATGAGGACAAGCACGCCAATATAACTTCTTGTTACCAAGTAGACCGGGTCTGCACTGAAAGAATAATTTTGTTGAAAGTCTCCCGTGAAAAGTTATTTTGTAGTAACCACAAAATAATTTTGTGATGGCCACAGTATTTCAGTGGCGACAGCAGAATGTTTTCCTGGTGGTCAAAAAAATACATTTTGCAGGGTGAATACCCACAAAATATTTTGTAGCTGCCACAAAATATTTTTTCCGTGTGTCGTCCGCCAGCAGCACTCATCCGATCAACAGCAGTCCAGCTCTCCTCCGGGGCTCGGGGGTCGAGTCCCGGCGGGGGCGTGCTCGTCCGTCGATGCCGTATACCTCATTAATCCAGCTTTCGGTAAGGTCGTCAGATCTAATTATGTGGTAGCAACCCTCAACTTAATATAATAAATCAATAGTAAGTAATATAATACTATGTAACCAATTATGTATTTAGAGTACCTGCATCTGTAGTAGAGTAAATGCTCGTTTACCCACAACTGTCAGTCATTTAACCCTAAATAATATTCGAATAAAGCCACAGTGCAGCTACCATCTGAGCGAATCCCCCACTTAAGAATAATAACTTATAAATAACCATCTAAATAACACCCACATTAAATAATAACTTTGTAACACTGGTGAAGACGCTCTCCGACTACGAGGGCGTCCGGACCTCTCGTCCCGAGAGTCGGACCTGCGTGGCTGAAGTCGAGACCCCTTCTACTAGCTTCTATCGGCAGCCATCGTGATGAGTTCTATCGGTTAGGGCTGAGAGCGATCCTTACCCTTGCTCCTATGTACTCTATCTCTACTTCATTCCCTTCTACTCTTGTAACCACTGTTGTGTTCTAAATAAACACTGAAAACATAAATTAATTTCTAAACTTTTTTCGAAGCTAATATGGATAAAATACTCAATGACAATCCTAGATAATGGTATTTGCCAACTTTATGAGTAAATATTTATCCAGAATTACTAATTCGTTACGCGTGATCTCTTGCGCCGCAGTTAAATGCACGAGGTTCCGGCGTCAGAGATTGTGCCACAGAGGTTCGTAACACTGGAAACAATTTTGTTTAAAACGTTGGCTAAAACGGCGCGGCGCGGTACCAGCAATTTCCATTACCTTGTTTTTATTTTGGTTCGTACCAGATATTATTTTTTTCTTATTTCGGACACTAAATGTGACTAAATTTTGCTCGTAAGAAATTTTTCTATCTCGCATGGTTTTCGCGTAATGGCTTGTTAAAGTCAAAATTTGCACGTTTCCGTTTTAAGGACTACACTAAAACCAACCTATATACCAATCTGAAAAAATTCACAGTGGATAAAGACGTCACAAGCTACAATGTAACGTACATGAAAACAAATTATAAAAACCTTTCGTATTTAAATAAAAAGCTGAAATTTAAAGTAAAAAATTAAAAAGTTCAATAATTAAAAAAATATACAAACATTTTTTATTTTGCGATTTAACATGGCTGAACCGGTAGACTACAACATAGTCATTCACTGTGAATTTTTTTCAGTTTGGTAACTGAGTTGGTTTTAGTGTCGTCCGTAAAACGGAAACATAAAATATTTTGGCTTTAACAAGCCATTACGCAAAAACTATGTGAGATTTAAAAAAATTATAAAAACAAAATTTAGTAACATTTTGGGTCTATAACAAGGAAAAAATGTCTGATACAAATATGAAAATAAAAACATGGTGATGAAAAATTCTGTATCCCGCGCCCTTAATAAATTTCTGCTACCTACTTTTTATATTATTTCTACTCCCTTCCGTTCCTTGTATATTTTTCTCCCTAGCCACCGAGCCTTCCGTGCTCTTATGTGGTAATGATAGATTTGTAAAAAAAAAGTTTCCAAGTGTGTCGGAGTTTCATTTAATTTGCCATTAGTACAACGGTAGTCACCGTAGAATATTTCCAACAAACCCCAGTTTGAATTAGAATTGTATTTGTACAGCTAAATTTAGATTTGAATACTCTACCTTACATACACATTTCCTCTTGGATAGTGACAATCAAGTGATAAGAACATTCGCCTATCCCCTCCCTCCTCGGTGTTTCAGTTTAGATGTCCAGCTTGTTCACTCCTGACTTTTGCATGTGGAAAACGTGGCGGACGTTTCCGTTGGCCGCTGAGTTTTCTTGGGGTACTCCGTTCTCCCGTCCTTTCATTCCGCCGCTTCTCCGCCCTCACTTCACTCTCATGAATGCGTAAGAATGTTTAATTTTATGCTGCAAGTTTCATACATTGGGATTTAT
Organism: Medauroidea extradentata; assembly: GCA_003012365.1. Classification (NCBI taxonomy): domain Eukaryota; kingdom Metazoa; phylum Arthropoda; class Insecta; order Phasmatodea; family Phasmatidae; genus Medauroidea; species Medauroidea extradentata. Next base: position 20,787 of record PNEQ01076661.1, on the reverse strand, counting down.
CTACATTTCCCGCTATATTAGGCACATATATTACTGTTTTAAGCATAATAAAATTGTTACATCGTCAGTACCTTTCTTAATTTCCGACTAGTAACCTTCTGGAGGAACGAAGTTGAATATTTTCTGTGGATGGTCTCAGATGTAATATTAGCACTAGTAGACAAGCAATACCGACTGTATACAGTTTACGGAGCTATACCATTTGTATTGTCGATGTGTAAAATACAATAGCAAATATAGATACCAAATTAAAAGTAGGAGTTGCTTTATTTCGAAGGGCGGGTACGGTTCTTCCTTAAGGCCTTTCACACGATTAAATATTTATTGAATACAATTTCTTCACTTCAGTTGTTTGAAAAGGTTATCACTTTACATCGGTTCAAATGAATTTTAATCGATAAACATTGAAGTGACAACTTGAAAACTAATTACACGACTTTGAACCAAATTATGCACATAATAAATAAAGTGACTAATTAAAAATAATCAACTCATCCTGCTCGACACGAAAATATTTGGCTAAAAGAAAAAAAATTTGAAAATATTTTTGTACATGTTATCATTAGGACATACTGTTTGTATATATTTTTAATATTGTTAAATTTGCATAGAGAATTCAATTAATATGTCATTTGCATTAATATTTTCAGAAAAGAGAACATTACTTCGATATTGAAAAATATGATTCAAAGAAATATAGAATACGTTCGAAACGAAAATCTTTGAAGAAATTCTAGATATTCAGTAACTTGAAAGAAAAAATGGCTGCGCTTATGACGTAAACAAGTCATCGCATGGGAAACGTCGTCTTAGCTTTGTACCAGCCAGGTACATTGTCCCCTCTAGAAGCTTCATTTTGATCGAGAGAAGTCCTCGAAGCGAAGACAGACGCTAGTTGAGACGCCTTGCGATTAGAGGCGATGCAGCAGTTGGTAAGCGAACGAGAGTCGGCCTTATTGCTCGCGCGCTCTCTGGTCCCGATCACTATCGTTGTGCTTAGACTACACAAAGTTCAAAACGGCGACATTAATATATTACAATTGCAAAATATAGCCAACATGTTCAGCTATTACTTCACTTTTATTTTCTCCCAGTCTTTTCTAAGCAAATGCGTAGGTACACGTTTGATCTAAATTCGTCATTTTTTTTTTTTTCAGAATTTATTGATTAAAAAATTACTAACTAACCAGTTAATGAAAAGTCTCAAACATGCAACTATTGTACGTACATCTTGTACAGTCCTAGTAAAATTATATTCAAGTCTGAGAAAATACAACCTATGGAAATGCTTATTTGAGGCTTACCTAGATCTAAAGAATACCTCTTAAAGTCTATCTGGTATAAAATGGGCAATCAATACATCAAATAAACCTCTCAATTGAACACTTCTAAACAATTCAACGTTATAAAAATTGATAACATGCTAACTTTACCATACTGTTGCGAGACTGAATTTAGTTTATGCTCATCATCTCTGGTATAATACGAGATATAGCTATTCTACGCGATAATTAATACCACTTATGTGTGTGTATATATATATATATATATATATATATATATATATATATATATATATTAAATAACGTTCATATTTACGCAACTGACAATTTTAATGTATCAAACATGACTTGAGACAAGTCTTTATATATAGTTGGATACTACTTTTTAATTAATTGCATGCAAATTCTGGTACTTTTTTAAAAACTTACATGCATTTTAAAAATCTATTCATTCGGGTGCAAATCTCTCTATCTATCTTAACATTCCGTTTATGTGAAAAGATTTAAGTACATTTTCGGGGTTTCATATTCCCTGAAAGAATATATTTTTAAAGTTTGTGTTCTTCGGGAACAGGTTTAATAAGCTACGACATCATTAGTAAAGTATAGAAGCGCACAGACGAACTCGAGGAAACGAGACAGTCTCTTTGAAAGTGGGGCGGGGGACTCAGGTCACTCAGTTATTGACTCGGTGCTTTAAATTATGAATAATCTTGATGGTGTAGCTCGAAGGTACCGCGAGTTCGGCCTTGCTTCGCCAGCGTGACGCTTTAGAATATACCCAGCTACAGGCTGCTAACGATAAAGTAAGCACTTTTGAAGATTGTTTTGTCAGGAGCAGTCTTTCTATGTAAATGTCTGGAGCATATGCGTTCCTATACGGGTACTCGCGGAAGATGCAACACTTAAGGAATTTTAAAGCTATAATGTTTGAATAGTCTTGAAAAATATAATGATAGGGTACTATATACGTACTATATTTGTAGTACGTTTACGAAAGTTACTAATGATCTATAAGTTTATTTTAAAAAACGTAAAAAAAAAAAAAAAAAAAGCCACCCTGTTACCTTATCATTCACCCGATTGTGATGAAACTTTGGTGAGTTATGCGTGGGCCCACGAATTTTCTAACTCTCTCGGTCCCTCTCCCACTCACTAATATATATATATATATATATATATATATATATATATATATATATATATATATATATATACACACACGGGGTGGGGAAAAGAGGAAGGGCAGGAAGGGTGCTTAAAAATCAGCGAATTTTTTTTACATGTTTCTAAAACTGTAATTAATGACACTTAACATAGTTTTGTACAATTGAGGATATAAAAAAATTCGTTCGAATTATTATAACAATAAATTTTGTTTACCACTGTTTATCACGATTAATATTATTATAAGCGTTGATGTTATTACTTATATAAAATGCGACGTGTTAAAATGTTTTTTTGAATAAAAGTTTATAATTTTTTTCCTATTTTTATATTTGATAAAATTTAATGAAGTACTTGTACTTAATACGTCACTTCCTTTATTAAAAGTCACGGTCAAAGTCGCGGGCAACAGCTATTAAACCAATAAATAGAATTTCTTTGTGACCTCATGTTAACTTTCGAGGACCGCAAAATTTGTTAGAAGGTATGCAATTAAGGCTTCACATCTCATCGAGGGAGAATTTATTATAGACTTTTAACGTCATTCATACAGACTGGTAACGGGGAGGAAAGCCGCCATGAACTATAGCGAAGGACCACACACTTTAACAAGGAATTAATGAATATTCACTAATATTCCAATGGTTTTCACAGATCCGGGATGGAACAGCTAAAACTAATTAAATAAAAGTACCTCTTGAAAAATCAATGAAAACTTACCGAGTCATGTTTGAAATATTGGCCCTATACATCGAAATTAATTAATATCCTATGATTTGCCTATGATTTTGCACTAATTCAATTAGTTATAACTGTTCCATCCAGAATCTGTGTAAACCACTGGACTATTAGTAAATATTCACCAATTACAATTTCCAGCGATGCACCAGCATTCACCTAGAGTGTGTTCATACGCCATAGAAGACCGTGAAAGAATGACCGGACCAGGAATAGAAGCCGTGTCCTCCGGAATACGACTAACAGTGTTACCACTGCACCTCCTTTCCACTATCTAGAGCTTGTCCAGGGCTTTGCTGGCTGAGCGGTCGCATGGCAAACTCTAACTTCGGTTATCAGGGTTCGACTCGTGGCGAGGACGCCGCAAACATGGCGAACATCGCCGATGACCTTTTATTTATCTCGTGGTACTTTTCCTCTCTGCTTAATAACATTCATCACTCCCCCATCCCCATTACTTATTAATCTCACACATCCTCCAGACTGACAAGGAACAACAGACGTATTTCTCCCAGATAGTTCCACGGCGCAGTCACATCGCATCCGTATAGCACCTGATATTAGGCAACCACTGCCACTGGTGAGTTGTACTGGTTGCAGCTAGGCGCTTTTCATGACTCGTACTCACCGCGTAGTCATGCAAGTATCGTGTTCTTTTCTGTCATTTGCTCGACGTCTTCCATTTGGCAACAGTGTCGTTTATTGTAGCGGGGAACGTTTTGAGCCAATAATTAGGAGTTTTTCAGTAACGTGATCAATCGCATGTAAATCAATGAAGTACGTAAATGACTTCACATAAATACTGGTGAGAAACGTAATCACAGATTGTGCTCGAGTATCTGTATATCTGTCGAGTCCAGTCTGTTATTAACTAAAACGCGAAGATTTAAAGTCGTCGACTGTACTGAATCCAGACAAGATACAGCGCTCATAGTTACACGCTGTGCTATCTAATAAGTATGAGGAACAGAGCAAAGATAATCTGGAATGAGTATTTTTTTTTTTTTAGAAGTTTAGTTATTTTATGTATTATGTCATACACAAATCAAGTAAGTATGACTATATAATTTTAAAGATATTTTATTTGTGGCCTGCCTTCATTTTTAAGATATGGCAATAACACTGTTACTAACATAACTGCAAGGTATCTGCTCTTTTGGCCGCCAGATGCCCTATATTAGTAAATCTTTGTTTTTATGTTTCTTGGATACCTCTCTTAGTATTACAATTGACAGAGATTTGCCTGGATGACTTTATACTTAGGTAAAATAATATTTTCATTTACTGACAAAGTACGTTCAGTTTTTGTGTATCTATACTGTACGTACGGAAGTCCACGTGATTAACGAGAACGTGTACAAAGAATTATTGTACATTTTAATAAGTTATTCGCATATGCCTTTTGTTTACGTAAAAAAAAAAAAATAATATACGTGCAAAGAAATTCCCATAATTTGTTGCTACGTAGCTACAGACTAGATGGTAATACAGACGCGAAATGACGTGGCGGCACATTTGATACGTGCGAACTCCACCGCTTATTGGCTGCCCGAGGCTGTTGATACTAGCCCCGTGTGTGTTTGGCTCCTGTATGTTACGACAGGTATCCTACTGGCCTGGTTGCCGGCTAGCAGATCAGCCGCCTTACGCTGATTGGCAGTAGGCGTTTCCGCCATGTTGCTGGTCAATGAAGCCATTTTGCTGACGTATGTGACTGAGTTCGCTTGCCTACCGGCTATTTCACTTCTGTATTCCTAAATATTCTGTGACGTAGCGTTGCTAAAAAAAAAAAAAATACATTTTAAGACTTTTGTCTTTACTAAAGCTTCATACATTTTTATATTCGTAATTTAATATACATCCTCCTTGTTTGATATTCCGAAGTGTTAACCTTAGTGGAAACACAGGACTATGATAAACATTATTTTACAATTCGGCAAGAAACAAGTACGGACCTGCAAAATTCGCGTTATTATTTGGCGACAGGCTAGAATTCATTGGCCTGTACCCACTCGAACACACTTCGTAACGTTATTGACCCAGACCTTCGTATCTACTTGTGCCCGCTTTAGGCATTTCAAAATTTACCTCATACCAATGGCTAAAAAATTCCTTCAGGCGCGCCACACAAACGTCCGACCAACTTCGGCTGTTGAGCACACTCTATCACAAATGTTTACTTTTAATTGAAAATATCATACCTTTGACAAATGTACATTTTAAATTCTCTACACAATCCGTGATTTCATGCACGCCAATGACGAGCTTAAACATACTTTTATCCTATTAGGTATACTCAAAAATTAATTTCTTTACTCAACAGAACTTAATAGCCATATAGCTTTGTTTATGAAGTTTTTGTCCTCTATATTGTAGTATGCAGTGCTGTTCTCTGGGGAAAGCTTCACCGCGAATACATGGTTTTACATATTTATTCTGTGATTCAAGCAGCCTGAGATGAATGATTTGTGATTCAACTTATTCGTCTGTCGACTATTGGGATTTTGTGTTTCTAGATTAATTGAAATTTTAGAAATCTGGGGAAAAAATACTGTATGAGGTTGGTACCCGAGGGGAGGGTATCACACCCTGGGTGCCCGTAGGCATTTTATTTCCCCGAGGTATGACATGAAATGTTGCCCCACAACGGTGATGGAGGAGTCGGCCATGGCCTTTGTTAAGGAACCATCCCAGCATTAGCCTTGAGCGATTTCGGGAAACAATGGAAAACCGAAATCAGGATGGTCAGAGCCCAGGGATCGAACCTGTGATTTCCGAATGCGAATCCAAAATGTTACCGCTATATCTATCGGTAGGGAAATATGAAAGAAGGTTGAGAGAAAACTACATTTAAACCGTTCATATTTGGTGACCGAATAAATGCGATCAAATGTACGTAAAACTTTGACTCGCCATTTCACGTGTACAAAGTGACTCGTTAGAAATGTCATGTATTAATGTTTACAGATTGACTTCGTTACGTAAGATCAGTTGAGACAATCTGGATGTGTAGCCTATATGCCATAATAAGACTTAATGAACTGCGCATAAAAATAATGGGGATATTTTGGGCCGTAATGTAAATATATAGGTTATTATCAACAAACAAATTTAGTTAAAATTGAATATTCAGGCGTACTGCTATATTGTTTAGAAATTTCTGGTAAATACCACCCGATTAGTAAATTTTGATATTTACATGTTTTTGTATCTCGGCCGTAACAACAGTATTCCCTGCGTAAAACTTTCTGCGAGAAAGCCTGTGATTCCGATCGTTCAAGCCCCTGGACTAATACCCGATAAAAAATCAAATAACGTACTTGAAAAATTGTTATATAGATATTGAAAGTATCAGCTTTATACGTCGAGATGGTACTTGTAAGAAAATAACGCAGCGCAGTTATGTAATGACAGCGACGACGTGGTAGTCGGACGAGACAGCTGCTGATTCCGAGTAGGCGTTGTCCTTAACAACTTTCATCCGACAGCGACTGTCAAGTAAACTGATTGCCTGGCGTCTTGCCTCGCAGCGCGATTGCCACCAAAATAGTCCTTCTCAGAGCAAGCCATTGTCTACGTCTCACTGGGAAACTAAATACTGCGCCAGGCCAATATAATACACCTTACATTCTAATTATAAGTATATAAAACGCAACGGAACGAAACCGGAAATTACGATCGAAGTCTCTGCTGGTCTCCGTATAGTTTGTCGCGGTTACCACCCCGAGGAGATCGTAAACGAATGTGAGTAAAATCCAAAATTCGCGCACCACGCACAGGCAGGATAGGTTACAAAGACGGATAGTTGTCGGAATCGTGTAGGCACGACAGACATGAAACGAGTGCGATGAGACAGTAAAAATTATCGTTGTTGCGAACACTAGTTTGGCTGCCGCACAGCAAAACTAATACACACACACAGATACATACATACACACACACATATATATACACATGTGAAAGAAAAGTTCTTTGTCTTTACATACTAAACCCTGGTACTACAGCCACATATGTTTATAGTATTGCAGATTTTTCCGTTTATTTGTAATATATTTTAAATACACACTGACATTCTTAAATGTGGAAAGAGACGCGCAATTACACGTTTGCTTCTGTTTACCTACAAACATAACTATTTTAAAATAAATAAACGAAATTTACTATTAACTCATCAATTTCACCAACATTTGGGGTATAAATTATATTCCTTCTGGAATAAACTCGATGTAATTTCTATTCGGAATTCGCGTGGCGTTATCTATTTTTGGCGCTCTGACGTCACAGAAACCTCAGCGCTGAATGGCGGACATATTTTGTTTCTAGTGTCGCAGCGGTCGTGTGGTTTCTGTCGGGCCTGTGTGATTCCGACATAAGTGCGCTGGGGTAACGGTGTGTCGGTAACGTAATTGAAATTATGTGACCGTTACCGGACGGGAGATAGCACCATCGCGATAAAGATCGCGCGTGTCAAGGTACTTATTTGGGATGGATAAAGGTAATGATGTGTGGAAGCGTAAATGTCCCAGTCCCGCGTCACAAGTGTCATCATTTCTTTACGCAGCACGGCCTATAACAGCGTAGGCGAGACTGGTTTTACAAGCCAGCCGGAGGTAACTGCCAATTTAGCTAGTGCATCCACCCGTTCATTACTGGCAACATCGACATATCCTGGGACCCCCATAAGCTGTACAAAGACATTCTGCTGACCAAGCGAGTGTAGACACTCGCGACAGTGTTTCGAAGGAAGCTATATTAGACCCCACTATACACCATTAGCACGTGGCATTGACATTCATGAAGGAATCTTCTTACTGAAGTCGTGTTACTGGACAATTTGTTCCTCACCTCTTGCACGCTTCTGGCTGAAGAGATTTCCTGTGCTTGCCAGTCTAATAGTTGCACAAACAACCCAAGTTGTGTACAGTCAATGCTTAGCATCGTCCACCTTGGAACATATTCACGCTTCGCCACTACATATGGACAAGATTATCTGATCTTGAAGGAAGGAAATTGACGCGAGAATCGACAAGAAACTAAAGGAGTCAGGAAGTGGATAAGATATCTGATGACTTTGAACATACTCGACGGCTTTGTAAAGGGAAAGTGTTTCTTCCGCTTGATGCATAGTAGTTGAGTCATGGTAGAGCCACGATTTTATGGCGAAAAGATTTTTGCAACATTTGGTTTCAATGCGTCATGTGCACACCTGCAGCTCTGCTACATCGTCTGTGATTGGATGATTTTACTCTCACTTGCCTTGGCAAATTATAGACGTACATACTCACAATAATCTTATTCTGATTTGTGCAGTCAAATGAGAAACGTGTCTGAATAAAGACACGCTGCCAATAACCTTGAAACAGAACTGCCGATGTGTACGTGAGTCACTGAAACAAAGTGGGGCAAAAATCTTTTCGCGACAAAATCTTGGCCCTAGTCATGGGGCTTGTATAGACGCGTTGTTTTATGTGTTTCACCGTAATGGGCAATACCAACGCCATCCACAGATTTAGACGTATACAGACACGAGTCCAACGCAGATACATAACAAGAGCCTCATGGAACGGCTGATGAAGTAGCATGTCGGTATGGGTTTTTTTTTTACAAGACACAGGGGCTGGAGAGTGTGTGTGGTATGTTGCCTCATATGGTAAATCCTAAAGCCGGAGAGTGTCGTGGGACGCTAGTTGTCTAAACATGAGTAGTAGTGACCGTGTTATACTATGACACAGCGAATCGTGTCCGAGCAAGACCCACAAAATGTGAGAATTTTGCCCTCATCCAATGTTTTCCGGCGAGTAATTGTCGACGGATATCTAATACCATTAACGTCTAATTCCCGACGTCGATGTAAATGCTCTCGATATCCACAGGAGACACTAATTTTGTATATTCTCAAGTTTATTTGTCTGTCTAAAGCCTAGTTTACACCAAATATAACATTGCTAACAAAACGTGTTTTCAACAAAGTTACTAACAATGTTGTAAAATTGCTGGAAAATTGTTGACATCGTTATATTATCAGCATTGTTGCCAGCATTCTGTTATTAACTTTGTTAATATTTATAAAAACGTTAATAACATTTGTTACTAACATTTTGTTGAAAACACTTGCTAGCAACAAAAGTGATGAATTTTAGAAACATGTTAATAATTTTGTCACCAACATTGTTGATAACATTATTACCGACCCATTAAAAGGCGGTCTAGACCAAAGGTTGTTGAAAACAAATGTTAATATCAATGTTATCAGCAATTTTGTAGGCATTTTCGTCATCAACAATGTTATTAACTTCCGTTCATCATTCTTACAACTTTGTTAGTAACATTGGTGTTTTCAGCAATGTTAATAACACATTTGCTATCAACATTGCTACAAAATAGTTTACCATAGCTTAGAATTTGTTGATAACACTTTGTAATTAACAGTTTGTAATTAACATTGTTACTGTAATTTTTTCTGTGTATACTAGTCTTAAGAATCAGGATATCCATGACCTAAGCTCCATAGTCTACACTATAGGGCGAACAGTTACAATGGAAACCATAAGCAAAATCCAAGTCGACACTTTCAATATATTCATCCCCGTTTTACAAGTATTAATCGTATAACTGATATGGGAAATCCACCTGATATTTCTTTCAAAAAGATGCCAAAATATTTTACTTTCTAGCGTTCATCATTTTTGTGCTTCGGAGGGTAGGCAAGGGTACATAACTTTGAAATTGTAGTTATCATGCCAGGGAATCAGGTAGGTGGACAACGTATTACAACCATCACTTAAGGCTAGACATTACGCTCACAGCACAATATAATTAGCATAATGCTATGGGACGCACTTTGTTCTCCAAATGAAAGTAATATTCTGAGTATACAAGACATCAGGAACCCGAGGGATGTACGTTATAGTTAAAATAGGGAGGGAACGCAGCGTATAAATATTAATTGAAGGTCAATGTGCGACATTTTGTTGCAAGCGTCCATAAGTCCTAATGATCAAACGCAGAGACAAGATCCAGAAGGACAGTAACCAAGACATTTTTAACCCGTATGTGAAAATATAAAGTGACAATGGCATCTGTCGTTCCGTGTCCGGATCACTTTATTACGTTCAAGCCATCAATAAAGCGTACATTAACTATCCATTCAAAGAGTTTAGCAATACCAGAGCGTAAGGCAATAGGACGATACGATCCAGTGAAGAAAGGGGATTTTTCAAGCTTCAGGTACAATAATGTATTCCGTTCACGGCGTAGGTATTATACCATATCTGTATACAGCATTATAGAATCAAAGAGCCAAGTGAGGGCGGGGTGCACAATATGTTTTTAGGAGCATCCCTAGTTAATAAATTAGAACAACTGCTAGGTGCTTTGCTTATTGTAATTTCTTCCAAAGCCGTGATACTGGAACATAAGTTCTATTATAAAAATAAATAGGATCTCAGCGAAATAATACAATATAACATCCTCTATTTATAATACATATACTTCTGTTAAACAGCTAATTTACTAATTGCAACCGAGCTGCATCCTTTGTGAATACATTTATGTATTGAACCATACAGTTACATTTTTTCATGAGAAAATTGACTTTAAGGCCTCGCTCTCTAGTTTGGCAGTCGTTTCGAAAATATTTTTGTAAGGCAAATTAATACACATATCAAAAATTCATTTGGTAGTTTTAACACTTATATATAAACGTTTGTGTATGAATTTTTCTGTTGCAACACACCAACCTGATTAAAAATTTTTTGCCCCCGAAATAGTACACATTTTGATGTGAAAATAAGCCAAAATGAAGCAAAGTAATTTTTTGCTCGCAAACGGTACATTATTTTAAAAAAATGCTCTGGAAAAATTGTGTATCGTTTGACTGTACACTATCCCAAATGTTTTCAAAGCATTTGGTTAAAACATATTTGAGTTATTTGCAATTGTTTGAAATAAACGAGAGATCTTGGCCTTAAACGAAGCATGTTTTCAAAATTTTCTTTCACTGGTTGGTTTTACCATATCCTTTTCTCTTCTACACTCAATGTCACCCCTTGGTTTACACCCTCTGGGTGGCTTCTCAGACTAGAACACGCCCAGCTGTCACTCAAGGAATGCTCTTTTAGGACAATGTATGGAAAACAATCTGGGTCAGGAGCCGTGTTATTCACGTCGTTCAAGACATTTTTGCAATCCCAAGAAGTAAAGTCCTGGGTGAAAAGTTGTATATCTTGTACATCATTATTAGTGAAGGTGAAAATTAGCGAATTCAATGACCTGCATGTTAGAACCCCATATCCTATGCATACTCAATCCCTGTTTATTTGTTCACTGTCTGCTGTTCCACTGAGTAACAGGTAGTGGACAAATAGTCGGGACTCGAGCATGCATAGGATATTTGATTCTAACATGCAGGTAATTGAATTCACGAAATTTCGCCATCTCTAATCTCTAATAATTATCTATTAACCGACGTAAGGCTGGGTGTAAAAGGACATTAGAGAAATCCAGAACTATGTCAGGTGCAATACGGGTCATAGTCTGCGACTAAATCGCCAGGTAAGAGACAGCACTTAAAATGTTTAATTATTTCCCAAAATAAACACATACAGGTAGTAAGACAAAGGGATTGACAAAAGACATCCCATCCAGCACGCCTGTTTTCTTTCCACGTCCGGCTTACCTGCATTTGCATTCGCTTCAGTGCAAGACAAATTTTGCGCTGTTAGAATACGTCTTATATTCGCACAGCGTACTCAGTCGTAATGTGTTAGCTTCTCCACAATCGTTATTCCACCAAGTGGCGCGACAGTCTCGTGCGATGGGAAACAGGAAAGAAGAGCATTGCCATGCGAAGCGTAAAACCAACAGCACATGAAATCAATATTATCGTTCATCACGCGAGGAAGAGCATCAGTGAAATCAGCCATACTAGAAGATAAGAGGTCCCCAGTTAGCACGATATTTGTTCAGCTTAGAGCCGGTAGTACCAAATCCATGTTGAGGAGGTAAATTGAACCAGAGATGATGGTAAGGTAAGTAGGCTTTACGTCTTGTCGACAGCGTGGTCATTAGAGACGAGACACACAACATGGTTCAATGACAGGAGCCGGGAGAGGAGTCGGCCATGGCCTTTGTTAAGGAACCATCCCAGCACTCGCCTGGAGCGATTTTGGTAAACCATGGGCAACCGAAATTAGGATGGTCGGAGATGGGGTTCGAACCCGGGTCGGTGTGTTAACGTTGCGTCACCTCGCTCGGTCCTAGAGATGAAGATCGAAAAATGGTCTTTGGCTCTAATAATATTCTGACTCTACCCATTCAAAATGACTGATAAGACTTGTCGATACAAAGGCCAGATCAATGGTCGAGCTTTACTAGGCCTCATCCAAGTGAATTGGCGTTTGTTTAATAAAACACAAGGAATGTCTAAAAGAAAATCAGCGGATACCTTCCCTACTGGGCCCGTGTATGTATTTTCCCAAGAGGCACTGTGACAAAAACACAGCCACTCAAGAAAGGGTCCGGAAATCGAAAGAAAAGGATACCCAATATTGTACAGAACACTGAAAATGAGGGTGGACATTAACAGAAACAACTGTAATAGTGTGCATTCGAAACATGAAAACGTTGTGAAAGTTGGGAGACTATATAGCCTACAACAGATAAAGGGGTTGTGTTATATGTTTGATGTGAACTATAGATAGCAGTAACGTGGTAAAATTTCGTTGACATATGGAGTTTAAAGGAGGGAAGATAAATTGTCGTAGGAGGATGCATTTCACTGAGTAAAATGATGTCAGTAGGATGGTTTCTCAATTGATGGAGAGTAAGATTATTGTTTGTTGGTAATGACCGAGAATACCGTTTGTGTGTGTATGTGTGTATACGAGGTTATTATTTTTTCAACCTCCGATAGGTTGTAAAAAGTAAACGCAAAGAAAGTTGCCTCCTACCTATTGAATCACGTTGTCACAGTGTTCACGCTGTTCGTCGTTGCTGCTAAAGCGTAGTCCTCCCAGCCAGTTTTAAATGTCGGGAAATAGTGGAAGTCACACGGTGCCAAATCTGGGTGGTACGGAGGGTGATCAAACACTTCCCATCGGAATTCTGCAAGCAGTTGTTGGAGGTTGGGGACTATTGCTTCGTGGGCACCCCATGATGAAGCGAAACTGGAGCATTTTTAAGTTTATATATGTATATATATTTTTAACCTTGAGATATTAAAATAACTTCCTTTACAAATTTGGTATCTTAGACAACAGTATTGAATAAATTGATTTTTTAAATTTTGTTTTGATGCATTTCGTACGTTTACCTAGCCCAAAATGTTTAAACGACCAAGGCCCAATAGGCAGGCGGTAACTTTCTTTGCAGGGGGTATTCTAAAGCTGGTGCACCGGTAGGCCTACGACTTGTGTCTCAATCTGCGTGACGATTATGTCGAAACGTAGCTGAAAGATGTACGTGACAGTAAAAGAACTTGACAGTTCATTCCTGTTTTGTGGTTTCCGTTTGACTGTCGTATGCTCAACTTCCTTTGTCCCATCCACTGAACTTAACTGCCCAACCGCCATAACGAAAGGTTTCGCTGAAAGCCGATTGTACTTCCGGCCTTGACAATTCAAACTTACTCGTAAATAGCCCACGACACACCCTCTCGCTACTGCAACCGCGAAGCGAATCCTTTCCTCAAGGCAAGTGTGAAGAACACACTTAAAGTTGTGAAAGGCACGGGAGAGAACTTGCTGCAGCACGTCACCGATACGGAGCTTCTTTTAAGGGATTCGTCATGTATTTCGTTACCCTAAGCCATTAAGATTTTTGTTGGATTCGGTAGTTTACTTTTTCGACTGTGTTACTAGCACTAATTTCGTAAAAGTGAATACCTTTGAAACGGGCTTTCTTACCGTCATTTTTAAGGGTGAAAATTCCGCTGCAGGACAAATTAAACATCTGAACTACATGCAGCAGTCCTTGAAGTTTGTTGTTACGAAGAACAGGACTGCGAGAACACCTTTTGTTCAGGAAACGACTCGTTACAACTTAGAACAAAGGCATATTTCTTAGTACATAGCGGTCAAAATCTGACCTCCGTAACCGAAAAAGACTTTAAAGAAGAGTTTTTGCTAATGTCGCTGCACTTAGCACTTTACCTCCGTCAAGCAGAGCCTGCCAGGTGTGGTCCAGGAATAGGCCTGAATTCCTTAAACTTTGCACGGGTCCAATAGCTATAAAACACATCCCACTGCAACGTAAATATAACCAGTGGCAGATTTGTGCACTGTCTACCGTTTTGATGAAGTGCTCTAAGAGCGTTGAGCACCATAATTTCAATATTCCGATCATCTCTCAGCTACTGTTCACCACGATGAGATCATTCATAGGCTATATACGTAATTTCTAGAAAATTTTACGTTCCTTCTCTCGATTGTTTCTCATAATTATATGCGATAGGATGTCCAGAAACTGATTAAATTTTAGTAATGAGTTTGCTTAATATTAGTGTGATTCAGAATATTTGTATACATTGTTTAAGTTTACATATTTTTCGAAAAAAAAAAAAAAAAAAATCAAAATAATTCGTAACTTATTTTATTGTTATTCAAAATAGTCAATCAAAATAATGTATTGGGATTACTCGAAATACATTGTCTAGCTCTAACAATGTATGTTCCGTCACAGAATTTTCTGTCTCTTCATTACATACTAATTTGGAATCCGTGGCGAAGAAAATGCTTCACTTTATTCGTAAAATATCTAATAAAAAAGTTAATTGGAGCATGTTTATAAACATATTTTAATTTTTTCTCAAATTTCAAACTTTTAATTTTAATATACTCGTTATCTTTTTTGGAAAAATAAGTTTCAGTGCATTTCTTATGTTGATAAGGTAAAAAAATATTTAATTTCTATAAATATTAATTTTCCCCAAAAGACCCAAAAATGTAGTTGGTCTTATGTATGCGTTTCACAATTTTAATTCTATAAAAAGTTTAGACTAGCTTGAAATGTAACAAATACTTATTAGCCTTCTCGTAAATTTTAAATTTTATCCGCAAGCTATGCAAAGTAGTTAAAACCAGTATTTTCAGAAGATTGCTCCATCTAAAAATATTAGGAAATAATTTTTGTAAAAAATAATTATTTAAGGCCAATCAGTGAACTACACTTGCATTTTTCAGCACAATCAATTATAGGTAGAGATGATGGTATATCGCGAAAATGTTTTGTGCCAACAAAAACTTTAAAACGCCGTAGTTTCCTGCAATGCATATGATTCGGTGATATACGACTGACACAACGTAGCTGTCTACAGGCCAATAGTAGGCGTCAAATATTACAGTAGCGGGATTCTTAAAAGGTTCCGTCAAATAGGGTAACAGCTCCAAATACAAGCTAAAGCTAATAATCTGTGGTTAGCTTAACGTATGTTGAAATCCAGCAAACAGTCAAGTTTTCCCACAATAAATCAGCATATATAACTATAGGTTTTCTGCTTGAAATACCATTGTTAAACGTAGTATTGCGTAAGGCTTGTCAGCTAGTTACATATTTTGTACATAGCTTCGATGAGTTGTTCGTAGTCCTTAACATTGCCACCTTTATCACTCCCTTGTTTCTGTGCTCCATACTGATAAAATAACTTCATGTAAGCAGGCAGGTAACACTGAACAAGTACCCTCCCCCCTCACAAAAAAAAAAAGTAACTTCAAAAATTTCGCATTATGTTGTATGTTTTATACGATATTGGAGAATTTAGATTAATGTTTTTCTGCATACAATCATACGAAATTCACGTAAAAAATATAATTTGCTATCGTTAGAATAAATCGTTTGACTTCAACAGAACTGCATAGCGACATTTACTGGAAATATGTGTGCAATTTACTATTATTCCAATTATCTAAACCCTAATTATAGACGAATAAAAACGGTGGTTTTTCAATAAATTAATTTACTGCAATTGCATTGCTTTGAGAAGTATTCCAGTATAAAACTAACTGTATGTTAAGATAAATTTTCAAAATATTAATTGTTGATGTTATTAAATAAAAGTTTCCAAAGAATTGCCGTAAACAATCTTAAGTTAGGGAAATACGGAGAATTTTGACACTTAACACCCATATAAACTTTTAATTTTTGTATCATTTCACTAAAAATTAAAATTTTTAGAATTTTCATATCACAAACAATAATTCGTAACACGTATCAATTTTGTTTTGTATCGAACACCTTTGTTATTCTGTGACATCTGCTGGAATATGAAGAGTATGATTCATTTATCATTACGCAGTACTCAGAGTAAAAAGGGTAGTTAATATTTAATAATGTGATCGCAAACGGCCAAAAATAGGTAATACGACTTAAAGAATGTTAATTGGTAGCAGAGAAAAATGAGTACACATGATGTGTCAGTGCAACATTCTCATTAAATTGTTCGTACCTATATCTTTCCGTCCCGTCTATTGACACATCTCCTGGACTTCATTCAAGAGCAGAGTTTTTGATATTTTTGTATTGAACTAAGAACCATTTTCTCTTCGTCATTTTCCTTATTGTTCTTTGTATACGAGCTAACTGCCGTAAAAATTATTGGCCCATGCCACCTGTTAAGTAACTTAGCATATGTAAATGAATGCGAATATAATTATTGTAAATGTTGATTAGATTGGTGTAAAATTATTCGTAATGGCAGATTGTTTTTAAAATTTTAAATAAAAGTGACAAAAATATTTTAATGCTTATTTTTTGATTTAGGAAGTTTTCATCATCCAGCAAATAACATAGAAAGGAGACACATTGCGAATTGCGTAATAACTGGTTCTTGAAATATTTTTAATTTCTGAATGAACACGAGTTAGTTTGGTATCGGTTGAACCAAAAAAAAAAAAAAAATAATAATGATCCTATTACTGGATATTAATCATGTGTGTCATAAGAAAAAAAATACGAATCGGAGGCACTCAATTTTACTCGAAATTTAAAAACAGAGGAAGGAAAGAACAAGAAACAAAGAATAAAATATTAATCGCAATAATTTATTAAGGTTATTAAAAGTGTCGACAGAACGTTAAAAAGGTCAAAGATAATTAATAAAAAATAAATTACGATGGTCATTACAATTAGTATACTTGATTTTTTGTACGAAGTAAACAATTCCAGTAGATCAATATATATTTACTGTTAAAGTCACAAGCATAAATTCAATAAAGAAATTTGATGGAAATTCTTTTATGTTATTCGTACGTAGTTTTCATGATTTATTATGACATTGTAGGTAAAAAAAATTGGAATAATAATAAATTCAAACACTCACTTTAATAACATTTTCACATTTCTATAACCAAAATTTACGTTAAAATGTTCATTATTTTGTTTTGAAAGGAAGAAAAAATTATACTTAGTACATTTATTAACTGAATGACATTTTTACTTATTTGAAGTTAAATGACAAATCCATAAAATTCAGAAATACAAAGCTTAAGCATTTGAACAACATCTAGCAATAAAATAGTGATTACATTGTGCTTAAAAAACTGGATAGGAATTTGTTCCCAATAGTAATCAACAGAGATTCATAAGAATTACATGTACAATTTTTCAAATATTGTCTGTGTTACTTGCAGCAAACACAAACGAGAATGCTTCTAAGTATGCAATGTGCGACTAATCTACTGTTACACACGTTAAGTAAACATACGAAAACCGCAGTTTACAAGTTACCGGAAGATATTTGAGTAAAACAAAGAAAACGCAACTATTTAGTCGATTTAACATGCAATAAATTTGTCAGAGTGATGTTTTACTATTAAGATAATTTTCGCTCGTGTTCTTATCATTGCCGCTTAAGATTACGCTAGATGTGTGTAATCATTAAAAATGAATCGCAACATTATTCTTTACTTTTTTACGTTGGTAAAATATGTTGAAATAATTCAATGGCAGTATAAAAATTATAGTATATTAGCTTCGTAAAAATCATAAAAATCTAAATAGGCAACCGTGAGAATCACATTTTACTATATTTTAATAACAAGCAAGCCTGGAGGACAAGTTATTAGACAGGTCTAAGAAATACGGTTTAACATATGCTCTGCAGTGGTGTGTGCGTACAATAGCAGCGGAATAAATATCTCGACGGGAGCGCATCATTCTAGTTAAATCATTTGCTCACAGAGTGTTCAAAAACTGTCCCTAACTTGTCTTCCGAAATTTCGCGTGTTCAAGCCAGAAGTACGTCAAACACAAATATTTTAGCACGGCAGGTCAGTACTCACCTGGAACCGGCAGGATGTCTAGGGACGGTCTGAACGACGCCTGACGCCATACGGCACTGACGTCTGAGGGCTTGGCGTCCTCCCTTACCCCTCCCTCCCTTCTAACGACCTTTCGTTGGCGCGGTACGAGGTGGAGAGGTGGGTTAGGGTTGGGAGGGGAGGAGACGCGGCATCCGCTGCAGCGAGGGTGACGTGATAAGACGAGCGTCTGGGTAACGTTCACTTTCCCGCTCTTCGGAAATGCTCGGGAGCATTCGTTTATCCTCGGCGATAGAGCCCAAAGGCAGCCCCGCGTATATACAAATCTATTACAGTTTCCTAACCTTACAAAACCGTCCTTTGATACAGAGCAGAGCATTTTTTGACACTTCAAACCGTCTTGAACTAACAAAAATAAATCCAAACTAATTATCAACATGGATTTGATAGGAAGGTGAAGGGGGGGGGGAGGGAGGGAAAATGTCTAGCTCAATCGCCGGGGATGAACGAATGGCCCTGAGCATTTCCGAGGAACGGGAAATTTAACGTAACCCATACTCTCGAATTAGTCAGTGGTGAGAGGGACTCTCTTCCGAGGTGGCATCTACACAAGATTATAATATCCACTGATGACGGAAAAGTTTAGCTCTTCTAAAACCAACAACGGATAAGTAATCTCTGGGCGGTTACAGCAAACTGTTATAATTTTTAAATTATTGTTTAGCGCCATGCAATATCAGTATTGTAAAAGTTGTGTACTGGCGCTTAAGCAGGCCCTTGTAACTCGATATTGCTGAAGTTGAGGGCGTACAGAGTGACAACTTATGCAACTAAACATAAATCATATAAAATTATTACATTGAGATTATGTGCTTGTAATAACGCATGCATTTCAAATTGTTGATTTTATTTAGTATTTTCAAAAGTTACAGACTAACCAACGTTGTATTATGAAAATGTCGGTGGACGAGACCGGCGCGGCGACGTCCGAATCAAAATTGTTATCACTTTGTGCTCTGATGTTGGAAGTATTGTAGGGAGTATTCCTACCAACATCTAAATCCTTCCGTGAAAATAAGGTTCTTGTCATTTATCATTGAACTATAACTCTGGTTTTATATGCTTCCTGTATGTAAGACTATGATCGACTTACAACCGGGTCTTTAAGTCTGAATGGCACAGAACATACTTAAATACATTAAAATTACGAGGTTTTGGTAACTAAGCAATTAGCAAAGTTTGTTAAATTAAAAATTCGCAGAGCGTTTCAATCGATCTTTCTGCTTTACCCATTCGTAACACGGTACTTGGTAAGTTTCTGTAGGGATACGTCATGTTATGACATATTATGTAAATCAAGCAAAAGTTTAAATGAGTTGATGAAGCCAGAACCAGTGTTTTAATGGACGTGCCGACTGCAATTATTTCAAAACATTTTACACTTTGCTCCGTTGTCGTAAATACAGCTATTTATTACAACTTAGTTTTAGAAGTTAATGGTTTATATTTGTGAGCTTTGAAATTTCTTATCCACGTTTCTGCTTATTTTATTATGTATATGAGTAAAGTAAATTACTTCAGCAAAGCACGTATTCTCCTATTGCTTTCACAGTTTCACTTCGTCGATGAACGTCCCTCAGTCCTAGGGTTCACTGAAATGTTTTCAATTTTATATTCAGCACAGAGGCGTCATTGGGGAGGAGGGGACAGGGGGAGGGGTAAATACCCTCTCTGGATTTATAATTTAAGGGAAATTTTTTTGTATTTTGTTATTTAAATAATGCTGAATTAAGCACAAAAAAACTTAAGTTTTATTATTAAAGTTTCTAATTTATACATAACTAATTAATAAAAAAGACGCAACAAGGTCACTTTCGAGGAAAAAAAAATCTTGCCTCCCCCCTAGAAAAACCTGAAATGACGCCCCTGATTCAGAATAAGGACACAAAGTAAACCGAAGTGATTAATTACTTGCGTAAATAATCTTTATTAAAGTAGATACTCTCTCAATAAACAACACTATAATCTTGTTTTTAATATCGCCTAGACTTTACGAGAGCGAATAGTGATGTGTTATCGTCCCACATAAAATGTCAGCCAAGAAGAAGAGGAATGTAATCGAAAAATAAATACGTGCTTGATAGCTTGTGTGATAAACTATTTAAATGTGGTGCCGTCTATAAATCACATTACGACACTTCATTAATTATCTATTAGAGAATTAATTTTCGTAACGTGTAGTAACAGTAACATGTGGCACCTCATACTCAACGGAGAGAACTAACTTAAAAACGACACACACGCACGCACACACACACACACACACACACACACACACACACACA
>PNEQ01076660.1:28792-42458 GCA_003012365.1 Medauroidea extradentata | reverse complement strand
ACCTAAGGTCGTTTCTTGTTAAGCTTTCGAACTTATTGTTCAGCTGAAGAAGGGGCTTGGTTACCGTAGCGTAAATTTTGTGGCGGGCGGCGCATCCTGCAAATACTATTCGTGCTGGTTATGTAAGCGATCTTCACGAGCAGTTTCTCCTCGTCAGTGTTGCAACTATTGCGAATTGGTAGCGTGAAAATATCGGGCAGCAGGATCGCAGTCGGAGCGGGAGGGTTAGTGGCGTTGAGATAACCGCGAAAAAATTAGTTATTTGGTAATCAAGAAAAATAACTCCTGTAATCATCATGTTGGGTAAAATAAACGAACGGGTAACGTTGTAGATGCTAGGTCATTAGCCTTAATATAATAGAAATTATTGAAAACAAGTTTGCGGATAGTAATTGTATTTTCCTTCGTAGCCTACTAATTTTACTATCGAAGTTAATATTTTTTTAGAATAATAATTTTCACCTAATAAAGAAGTCATCTTTGATGATACTGTAATCATTCTAAATTGCATTTCCATTGTACTTATTTTAATGTCATGAGAACTAGAGCTTGTCAGAAATGATGAAACATTGTTTTTTTTTTTGTGCCCAAAAGTAAAAATCATAAATGTCCTTATAAACAATATATTGAGACCTATAAAATGGAGATTATATCATAGTAAAGTTTATGAAAAAAAAATTGATACTGTCCAATTGCACATATTAGGTTTACCATGCATTTTATTAACTTTGAAGATAATGAGGATGTAGTACGTCCGACCGCTTGGCTTAGTGGCCGCCGACCCCCCGTAGCTCGGTTGTGCGGCCGACTTAGGTACGAGTGGTTCTGAGTTCGATTCCCAGGTCTGGCTGGGTGTAAACTTTGTAATTGTCCGTTTGAGTCATTTCAATAGTCAGAGTCAATAACGCTGTCACTACTGGGGAATTGTCAAATAATACAAGTTGTAAAAAGGTGGGGGGGGGGGGGTATTTGGCTCGTTGGCGATGTTGAGACCTCGCCAAGGAGCCTAACAAAAAAAAAGTGGTTACAGCTATTGGCTGCTGGGTTAAGGGTCCCGGGTTCGATTCCCGGCAGGGGTGGTCAATGTTTACAGTTACCTCTCAGGGTTCAGGACTGGGTGTTGTGTTGTCCGGTAATCCCTACACCGCGGAAGACAGAGACGAATCATCGCAGTTATCATCTTCTCCCAGTCGCGCCTCGGAGGACGTCGTGATTAACAGATAACTAGATGGATGCTACTGGTAAATTAGTGTTAGGGGAAAATTGAGATTCGAATGTTGATAAGTATCGAAAACGTGATGTTGGGTTACAGGAAATTAACAGCTGTTATCGAAGGCCACGGGTCCCTGTTTTTGCGAGTTTAATTATTTCACGAAAAAGAGCATATATCCACAAACTATTATGTAGATATGTTGGAACTGGTTTTGTACTATGTAGCCAATTTTTTTTCTTAAAAAAATGAATTTCTATAATTTTGGCTAATTATCGACTTAATTACATTTTCTTATAGTCAATAACCAACAAAAAATATAAAAACTTATATTTTGAAAAAATAACTACGCAGTACAAACTAATTCCAACATTTCAATGTAACGGTTTTGCGATATCTGCTGCCTTCCTAGATTTAAAATATGAAGCTTACTAAACTAGCATAAATAGAGACTCGCGCACTTAAATTTAATATTGATACTAAAATTGGTGATATCAGACAGCCCTACTGTATTGTGGTGTTGTAAGAGTTGATGAGTAACGTAGTCGTCCCGGTCTGTGCTCGCAGAAGCTGCACGATGCTGGCCCCATGTCGGCGACTGGTGAGGCTGTGGCCCGTGCTGGTGTCAGCCGTCGTCGTGTCCATCTTCTTCCTGCAGCGAGGGTACACTCCTGAGACCAGCACCCAGGACTCTGACAGGGATGACTGGGTAGCTGTCAGGTAAGACACTACTGCGTCTTCCAGGTGCATGCTGTGTGTTTTAGCACGTCTTTAAGGTGGGACATCAGTCGCCGTATTGAATTATTTTATTGGTTTGCTTTTTTAAAATTCTGAGAAGAAAAGTCTAACTTTTGAAATGACAGCGTGAATTATATTTATCTTGCGCTGCTGTTAAAGCATCGCAGTTGAACTTTCAACGTACTGTACGTTTGGGCCGCGATCAGTCAAACCATTTATATTCTTAGTTTTGTGTAACTTGTTGCGGCCTAGATATACGTCAACAGTTTAATTGTTTAGTTGCGCAAGGTGAATAGAATTCACGCTATAAACGCATATTTTACACTTTTCTTCTCAGAATATAAAAAAATAAAAATAAAATAATCTAATTTGGCGACTGATGTCCCACCTTATCCCCTGGCGCAAAGTTATAGGCGGTTCAGAATAAAGCGAGCACACAAAAAATGCCCTGCTTACGTTCTATTTTCAGCCAATTTGTATATTTACGCGCGTAAAGACCCTGCTACATAGAGACGGTGAGATTGTCGCTGTCGTGTTGTGGGGTCGGCGTCGTTCTTCTCCTTTGCTGCGTGCTGCAATGATAGACATTGCTTTGCTTTTAGAGTATAGTTTCGGTAATACATAACAGATGGCAGCTCAACCGCCGTTCGTCATATTTTTCTAATTGCAAAATTTTGTTGCAAATAATGCTGTAAATTTTTTGAAATAAGTTCGATACAAATTATAGTGCACGCGAGTAAACACTTTATATTTTGCAGTGGCTCGTAATTTTCGTGGCGCGTATGTATGGCTAATCAAAACACTTTGGTGACCATCTGATGACCGCGAGTCGTTGGATTGTCGGCGAGTTGTCGATGAAAGATAAAAGTTGGCCATCTCCACTATCCCCGACGACTCTGACGTCATGGTCACATTCTCCAATCAGATGGCAACGACTGGGCACCGACCGACAACTCACCGTCTCTATGTGGCAGGGCCTTGAAAGCTAACAACGGTACATGCTAACCGCTCTGGACAAGTCACTTGATGCTTGTGCCTGAAAGATATATTGTGCAGTCAGTATGGCTAACCGCTCTGGACAAGTCACTTGATGCTTGTGCCTGAAAGATATATTGTGCAGTCAGTATGAACCGATACAGATTGATAAAAAAAAGTTTATTAATTACATAAAATACAATTTTGTTAATTTCGGTGATTTTGATTTCAGTATTGTTGAATTTAAATTGGAAAATACACGGAACTATATTGCGTAATTTCGCTGCCAACCATACAAGCAGTCAGACAACTATAGTTAATGCTGAATATTTGCAGTAACGGCTAGTGATATTTTTCAAAGGTTAAATTTTTAGTGTTCACTTTATCCCGAACGACTTACATAATATTAACCTGTGTATCTGTCTGTGGCATCGTAGCTCCTCAACATATCAACCGAATTTATTTATTTATTTATTTATTTATTTGGATGGTGGCTTGATCAAGAATGTTCTTTGCTATGATTCAAGAAAAATCTGTTAAGCCGATTGTATATCATCAGATCCTTTCTAGTTGCTGAAGGGATGTGAGCAACTTCTACAGGTTTGATCGATTCGAAATGGCATATCCTGTGACTTCAGTGATATTACAATAACACGGTCACTTTGACCTGATGCTGCAGTATCATCCGGAATCTGCAGGATAACCAACTTCTTACCAACTTATAGTCGGGGGTTTTTCAAATTTTTAATTTAACTTTTACTTATTACTTACTTGCTTTCGGGGACTTTATTTTGCGCTATCAAAACCTCTCTTCTTGGCTCACATGCACTTTAGTTTAGCCACAGGCCAACACATAGACGAAGTTTCCCTCTGGTGCGACGCGACCCCCGTGCCATCATACTCATTCCTTCCTTGAGCCATTTTTCATTTACCATACGACTCTCCTAGACAAAGAGGGCCGCGGTGGCCGAGTGGTCAGACCATTCGCCTCCCACCAAGGCGATCTGGGTTGGATTCCCGGCGGGGTCGGTCCCCGGATTTTCGCATGTGGGAATCGTGCCGGACGATGCCGCTGGTCGGAGGGTTTCTCGGGGATCTCCCGTTCCCCCCACCCCTTTCATTCCGGCGCTGATCCATACTCACATCATGTAAACCCTCACCAGCGCTAAAAACCTCGATAAAAATCTCTCTTTCACTCACTCCTAGACAATGAAAGACTTGTGCCCATGTACAGAGCTATGAACAACACACTATAGGATAAAAAATTCTCGGAATGCCAGAATCAACGTGAAAAAAGAGACACAATTTCATTGCAATCACCCACATATTATACAAACTTTAAATACATAG
The DNA here is from genome assembly GCA_003012365.1 of Medauroidea extradentata. Taxonomy (NCBI): domain Eukaryota; kingdom Metazoa; phylum Arthropoda; class Insecta; order Phasmatodea; family Phasmatidae; genus Medauroidea; species Medauroidea extradentata. The sequence goes on along the minus strand of PNEQ01076660.1, from coordinate 38,185 downwards.
AAAATAAAAGACTATAAAGAGACCATTATACAAACTTTAAATACATAGAAAATAAAATACTATAAAGAGACCATAGTAAAATACTTATCTTTTAAACCACAAGTTTAACCTATCCCGATTCATCATAAATAGAGTTGAAGAAATTTCACGAATTCAATGACCTTCATGTTAGAATCAAATATCCTATGCATACTCTAATCCCGACCATTTGTCCATTAGCTGATAATCAGTGGAACAGTAGACAATGAACGAATAGACAGGGCTTGGGCATGCATAGGGTATGCAGGTCGTTGAATTCGCGAAATTTCGCCATCTGTAATAATAAAGAGTCCCTTTCTCCAGGCCAGCGCTGCCCTGTATATCCCTCACTGGGCCGGTGTGTCCATCCACAATCATCATATCCACCAGAAAGATAGACTTCCGCCGCCGCACTCACTTCCAAGAGGCGGGTAGGTGGAACTAAAAAAGTGGGGGGTACCCACACACCCCGCGCCAAGCAATCCGCTGGATCAGCGAAGAACGCCACAAATGACCTTTACACAATTGAGAACTTAAGCATTTTACTGTACAATAGCTTTCAATACGTGGCTTCTTATGGAGTCGTACACAATTGCGTCACCGAAGTTAAGGTCAAGTAGCCGTGACTTTACGTTTCCGATAAACTGAAAACCTAAAGTCAAAGTCAAGATGGCCGTTCACAAAGTACCAGCTGATTATGTATGCTAAAACGAAAAATGTTTATTTCTGAGTATCGTTTTGTTCTCCAATATTGGGATTTTGTGAAAAAGTGACAGGTTTGTCTTAAAATGTACTCTAAAATGCTGGTAAATAGCTTTGGAGAATCATTCGTAAATTAAGTGAAGTTGCGTCGATAGATGCCGTTTTTTTTGTTCTAAAAATATTATAATAAATGCAATATATGTTAATAATTAGGCTTAGTTTTTGAATATTTACGTGATATGCTCTTATGGCAAATTTATAATGATTTATATCACAATATTTCCGTTTCAATAACAGATTTTCAATCGTTTTACAACTGCCGTTACTTTCACTTTACGTTTGAATTGTGTATTGACGAAATACATAAAGTAACGGAAACGTAAAGACAAATGTTAAAGTACTCATCTCTATATATAAAAATGAAAGCTGACTGATTGACTGACTGACTGACTGACATATCAAACTGCAGCCCAAACCACTGGACCTAGAATCGTGAAATTTTTTGTGGGGGTTCCCCTCAGGTCGTAGGCGAGCACTAAGAAGGGATTTTTCGAAATTCGACCTCTAAGGGGGTGAAAAGGGGTGAAATGTGTTTCCGAAGAAACGTCAATAGAGCTCTAACCCGACGGCCAATCATCGTGACTTTTACTTTAATAGGACACTCGTGAAAATGCATATTAGCTAATTTAAGGATTTTTCGAAGTTCAACATTTAAGGGGCTGAAAAGACCTTAAATGTGTTTCCAATCAACTATCGATATCTATCGAACCCTTCGGGATAGAGAGTTGATATTCACTTCAAAATATTGCTTACGTAAACACCCAAAAAGTAGTTTTAGGTTTTTTGAAATTCGATCCCCAGGCAGTAAAAAGGGGCAAAATGTGTTTTTAATGAATCGTCTATATCTTTGAAACACAATTGGCTATCGTCGTGTTTTTAACTTTAATTGGTTACTTTTACAAATGTCTATGATAGGACTCAAAGATGTTTCGAAATTCTTTATTTAAAGGGGTGAAAATAGGTGAAATGTGTTTTCGATTATCCTTCCATATCTATCGAATCAATCGAGATATCGAAGTGCTCTTTGCTTTAAATTGGTGCTTTTGTAAATATCTCAAGTACCATTTAAAATATATTTTTTGAATTCGGCCTTAAACTGGTTAAAAAAGGGGTAATATGAGTTTTCGACTCACATTCGATTTATATCGATTCCATAGTTTTTTATATAGCGACGTGATTTTTGTTTGGGATTGATGCTTACTCAAATACCTAAAAAGTAATTTCAAGAATTTTTGAAATTCGCCACCTAAGGACGTGAAAAGGGGTGAAAGTGGTGAAAAGCGTTTTCAATTAATCGTTGATATATCTTGAACCCAGCGGGCTAATGTTGTGTTTTTTACGTCCACGAGATACCAATAAAGTATTATAAAACGTGATTAAATGGTTTTTCGAAATTTACTCTCTTAGGTGGTGAAAAGACCTTGAATGTGTTTTTAGATAAATCCTCGATATCTATCAAACCTGTCGAGATATAAAATTTATTTTTGCTTCTGGATGATGATTACAGAAATTATCGCAAAACTGTTTTCAGATTTTTCGAAATACGATTTCTCAATACTGTGCAGGGGTGATATGTGTTTTTTTAGTGAATTATCGATTTTGATTCGACTGAACGGGCTAGCGATGTGTTTTACACTTCATTTGGATAATTATACAAATGTCTAAGATGTAAATTTAAAATATTTGGAAATTCGACACCCAAAAGGGTGAAAAAGCACAAAATTTGTTTTCCATCAACCCACGATATCTATCTAACCAGTAGTGATATTGAGGTGATGTTCGCGTCAGAGTGATGCTTACGTAAATATTAAAAAAAATATATGTATGTAATTTTTTTTCTTTATAAGAAACGTGATTATTAAGAATAAAATTTAGTTGGTCAATAATCAAGGCAGACGATCCGAAAAGCAGGAACGAGTAGCGAGAAACCACCTATACAGGAGTTTCACTCTACAGTAACCTATCGAGACGTGGTGTTGTACAATCTCTATGAGTCCAGGACACAGGTATTTTATTTATTTTTTTAATAAATTTTATTTTTATGAATAATTTTGACCTTACGTGACGCAGTTGTTTGTTACTCAGGTCTAAATTCCGGGAGGTTCTGGACTCGAATTCCGTTAAAATGCTGCGTGCGAACGTTCAATTCTGACACACAAAACTACAAGGCAGATCGAATTAGTGCAATTTACATGTAGTCTTTAAAAGGGGTAAAATTGCAGTTCGCTTTCCACTTATCAGCTGACATACCGTCGGTATACTGCCAAAAATGATTAAGTCATAAACGTTATTTCGTTTAAAAACAGTATTAAATTGTAGATATTACCAAAAATTTGGTATGTTACTATACTGTGACACAACAGTACGAAACGACGAATAGACTTTAAACTTGGGCAATTGTTCATGAACAACATATACATATTCCTAGAATTTTTATAATTTTATCTAATTTTGACTTTGTCTTTTTTGGCAGTAAACCGACGATATATTATCTCACTAATCTCAGGTTTGGTGCACCAAATACGTTTCCGCGAAACCTTTACCCTTTGAAACTTTGTAATGGCAATAAAGTTAAAATGAAAATTTGACAGTATATAATTGAGGCCACCATCACCAATGGTTGTGCACAGGATAAACAGATGTTTCTCATTCGATTAACCTCTTACCTTGGGTGTCTGTAATTACCCCACAACGTCAAATAGGCAGGGCTATAAATATGGCCCTGGAGTAGTCGCTGTTAGTGGCAGGGACAAACTTAAGACTGCTATAGCTACATATCCTGCTGCAGAATTAGTTCAACTAGCCGCTTGAACATTCTATCACTTGATGACTGAAGTACCAATCTGGTGTGCAAAGAGGTTTTTAAATTAAAGTAAATATTATCAGTTACGAATAATACTCGCGAGCAAAGCCGCGGGGGACTGCTAGTTGTATATAAGCTTAAAACACGCCAATAAGTAGTGGGCATCGTCAAAAGGTGTCCCAAGTGGTATATTTTCATGAAATAGTGTTAGTTTTGTATTGAGGTTCTTGTGAGTACAGATTCCGTTTACGGAACAATTTTATGTGGCGTAATTATCTCATAATGGTGCGTCAGAGTTAAAATTTGCGTGTTACGCTACCGTGCAATTAGTGAAAACCAATTGACTTGCTCGAATGAAATAATCCACAGTGAAATAACATGTCATGGGCTACATAACATAACTTTTATAAACCAACAATGTCATATTTTGAATCTTTTAAACAATCGCAAAACTTAAATAGTTTTTTAAAATACAAAAGTTGTTTACTATGAGTAATTCTAATATTAGGTTAATTAACAGTGCATTATTTCATGTAAGTTGACTAGTTTTCAGTGTTCGGATGGCAGCGTAACATTCAAAATTTGACTTTGACACACAGTTATGAGAAAATTACGTGAGATAAAATTGTTCCGTGAGAGGAAACTGTAATCACAAGTATCACACACAAAAACCAATAATATTTAGTAAAAATATGAAATATTGTTGTTGAACGCACTTGGACACCCCTGAGAGAAGTCCTCGATTGGCGCATTGAAGGCGTTGCAGCGTGTCACACGTATTCTTTTTTTTGCGCGAAACCACTTAACTTATTCATAATATGTTTATCTACGAAAAGAACACACATTTGATACTGTGCTTCTATGTTTTCAAAAACTCAGCACGCTTGTTAATAACATGATTTTCGGGCCTCTCAAAATAGCTAAAAACGGGGTTTTTAGACAGCAGTAACTCCGAAAATATTACCTGAATTCGTAAAGTGCAAAGCGAGAAGCATGCGTTAGTCTTTACTTCACGCTATTCGAAAATAAAATGTTGTCACCGCTTAGAGGCCCGTAAGAAAAAGACCAAGGAAAACCTTGCACGCCAGTTTGGCGCGCTGCGAATAGAGGCGATATGCTTCTGGTCAAGCATGGGACACTGGCTCTTATCGCCACGCTGTTCCCACTCGTCAAAGATGGAAATATAACACCGGCGAAGACTCCTCTGAATGGACGTACGGGAGAGGACTTGGATGAAGATTGCATTGTAACAGACGGTACTTCTAAACAACCTTCGGCTCGTTTCGAACGTTGACGGTACCTATGCGTTTACGTGAGGCGTCACGGACGTCTTCCATTGAGCCGATGCGGAAGTCGTAAAATCTCTCACAAACTGCGGCTTCGAAAATTGTAGTCAGGAAGAACCTGTTTGGTTGACCAATAAGGGGACAACACGTGACAGGTTCTTGGAAGGGGGAAGTAATCAAGATGATGATGAAACATGAGTGGATGAAATAGATGGCTGGGAAGATGGACGCATAGATTGTCGCCCAGGGGAGCTTACTTCCATGCAGGGTCGGTCACCAGAGATCATTATAGAGGACGAGTTGGGAATGATTCACCGGAAATTCTGATGATGTGAAAGGTTGATTGAATGTTGCATAGAAATAAATTGTTTCTCTGTCACCGATGGAATCTGCGTTCGAAAAAGTTGAAGGACTTTCAAAGATCGTAAGGCCACGGATTCCTATTTATGCTGTTTTTGCGAGTTTTATTTTTTAAATCTTGAAAGGGAACAGAAATCGCAAAACCGTTACGTAGAAATGCTGGGAATTGTTTATACTATGTAGCTTAATTTTTCAAAACGTAGTCTGCTAATTATCTACTTAATTAAATTACTTTAAAACCAATTATCAGCCAAAATTATAAAAACCTTTTTTTCTGAAAAAAAAAAAATTGAATACATTGTACAAACAGTTTCAGCGGTGGTGAGGCGTGATATAATGTGAGTATGGAACAGAGCCGGAATGGAGGAGCGGGAGAAACGGGAGATCCCCGAGAGAAAACCCGCCGACAGTCGGAATCGTCCGGCACGATTCCCTCTTGCGAAAATCCGGGGACCGACCCTCTCGGGAATCTAATCCGGATCATCTTGGTGTACAGCCTACATAGTTTTTTTGGGTGTTTTGAAGGGTTTAGAACTGTCGCATTGCTGACAATATTAGGACGTAATTACAGTCCACTCTCGTTTATACGCGTTAATAGAGAGGAACGACGCCACGGATAATCGGAAATCGCATGTAACCCACAACGTTAATGTATGCACTATTAGGTTTCCACTGCATATTTCATACAATAGCTGTCGTTTAACAGTTTCGTGGAGTTTACAGCTCGGTACAAATGTGTGTGCCAGTCTGTGGAAGTTGCATTTCATAAAAATAACGAAATTGCGATATATAGAGAAAAGGAATCGGGGATTTTTGGAATTTTTGCGGATAATCGGGACTACATAATCGCGGTTGTCGTTGACGACACGGTTAATCCGCGAAGCGTATAGGCTACTCGAGAGATGATTGTATCCATGTTTAAATAGGGTAGCAATAGACCTCGAAAACCTGGATTTATTAGGGAAATTGTGATCACTTTGGAACTGCTGCCCCATCTATGAAATTTCATGGAATTTTCTTACGTGACTAATTTTGAGTTTCCGAAAAAGTTACAGAATTGAAAATAATTGAGTTCTGAGAGCATTACCCTTGTATACATGTCATTATACTTTTTCAGGTTCATTATTCATATGTAGAATCAATGCAAAATAATTATAGGCTAACTTTCAAGAATTCTCTTCCAATGATCCTGAATGGCAAATTAATGAAAGAGTCGATTATTATTTATGTCAAGCAGTTTTCCAAGAATAAATTCTATGCTCAGTGGAAGAGAAAATTTTGATAATACAATTTTAATAAATGTTATTGCTAGAAAACTGAAAATATAATAACATTGCTTAACACTCCCCCTTAAACTGGTTTTACACGACGCAATGTTGGCACGATTTCCGTACAATCTGCACGTCTAGCATTGCAACTCGGACACTGGATTCTCGGAATTTCACAAGCGCAGAAATTAAATGGTCGTCTGAAACAATTTTACGTTTCCTGGACGAATACAAAAATTTCCAGTCCACAACAAGCATTTAAGTGAGAATTCTTTGGAGGTAATTTTGTTGCAGGTTAGATAGTATAATCCTTTTCAGCATGTACAGAATAACACAATAGTTAAATAAATTAAAAGTTGTGCATGACATTTAAAAACGCAGTGTTGTATGGGTCATATAATTATACACCTGTAGGTGCAGACGATGCCTTCCCTAAGTTTTTTTTTGGAACATTTCAATTCCTCTGTGCCTGAGAGTAATTCTGGCTATTTATTTCCTTAGTCTTAGTTTCCTATTAGTTTCACAATTGAATCGGGAATTTGCAAAAGGGACCAAGCCCACTTTTTGATAAATTTCCGGTTATACGAGATTACGACTCTCCAAGGCATTGTCTTGGCTGTCAGCAACAAAAGAAACCAAGTCCTACACCAGAAATACGTTAAACGTTCTAGTAAATATGTGTGGAACCTGCAAAGGGTACCAAGTCCTGGACTTGGGACATTTTGTTAAAGATACCAAGTCCTGGACATTATGCCTTTTGTTAATGACAAATGATATGGACATTGCAATGACATTGTGATTTTCTATTTTAAAGAGCACTGTTACTCTTCAAATAATGAATATTGCTATCATATTTAAAATAGTTAACGTAGATGACGTGTGTCTCTAGACAAACTATGCAAACAAACATGTTCATATCTGTACTTCCATGTTTTTAGACAGCTGTAATGCAGTCAACTCGCCAAAATTTCATACGTGCGCTGAAGGCTCATAATCTATCTACTTCATCGTTGGTATAGACGGCCGTAAATTACGGCATTTTTATAGATATTGGTACCACTGTGTTGTGTTTGGTTTATTGTATAATTTTTGCGGTATGTTGCAGTTCATGATGAAATTGTCACATTCTACTACGATATACTACATTGGCCAGCCGCAGACTAATAGACATGTCTATGAATGTGCCAAAAGTGCATTATTTCGTTTACAACTTACATTATTATTGTTGAATATTCTGTTTCCATGTTGTTCAGTAATGTTTTCACTAGCATATACCAAGTTTACAATAAATTATGTCAAGGACATTACGTTTTTCATAACATTGCTTTATGGATCTAAGGAACCAGGTGGCGATGTGTTTGCAAAATATGTTTTCATATATTATATTATTAAATTTTCAATAGAATATATTAAGACTGCTCTAATGACTATTCAAGACGTCATGTTCTATGTGTCATTGTTATAATGAAAGTTACTTCATTAGCAAAAGGTACCAAGCTCACTAACTTTATTAATTTGTAAGATAATAAAAGACAAAAACATATCTATGTGAATTATGTTTGATATTATTTCATTCACACTATACTTTCAAGTTATCCATTATTGATGACCTGTTTCACTCCCAGATCCACTATAGTAAGTTTTTTTTGTTGTTTCTCAACAAACTACTCACTTGGACTTGGTCCCTTTTGCAAATTCCCGATTCAATTATTTTCTTCTTCATCAAATAACATTTTCGTCAATGTCAATAGGCATAATGTTGTGAAATTTTAATTATACATTCGATTGTTCAATACTTCGGTCGGAAGGGAACAGATTACATGTGTATTGCGTTGTTAAATTGCACCGTGTAAAAGGGGACATTGAATGATAGGAAGAAATTTATTGCAAAGGAACTGAGCGAGAAGTATATAGCGTCGTGTAAAACAAGCTTTACAAATAACATGCAAGGAACATTTCACATATGTGCATCCCTTTTCAGGCCTTTCAGGTCTACGAGGTATAGGTAATTCGGGATAGTGTGAGCACTAAAAATTTAACCTTCGAATGAAATCACAAGCCTTTACTGCATATATAATTTTTTCTTATAAAGTTAGCAGCTAATTGCGTACTATTTAAATACAACAACACTGAAATATATTTGTATTTCATATAATTAATAAACTTTTTTCTGTCAAACTATATAGATTCCTAGCGACTGCACAAATTTTCTTACACTCGCAGTAATAAAGTGAAGTGTGCAGAGAGTTTATACATTCTTCGTCGTAGACCGTTACGCGCGGAAAGATACGAATTGGCTGAAAATAGAGTTCCAGTAGGGCTTTTTTGAGTGCTCACTTTATCCCGAATCGTCTTTACAAGCCAGGATTTTTGTTCTGGTGGTGGTGGTGGTGGTGGGGGGTAACATACCAACTTGAGAATTTTCATAACATAATAATGGGACACCGATCACATGTCATGAAGCGGGGGGGTCCGGGGTCCTCCCCCGGAAATAATTCAGTTACAACGTGCCAAAAGAAGCAATTTAATTAAGTTTTTTGTATCTGAACTGTGAATGTAACACCGCTAATGTTTTTATCTTCAAGCATTTTATTTTCATTTCTAAGGGGGGATGTATCCCTATATCCCCCCCCCCTCTTTTTCTGGCTATACGACCCTGGCTGTAATCGCCTGTCGTAGGTGAGCAAGGAAGCAGGAAAGACGCACTATACTCGTGGGGCACGCACATTCCTGCGGTACTGGCGTACCGTTACTATCTGCCTGCAGCCCTATTTGACCCTCGTGATGGCTCTCCGCTCCGCCGGGGCCCCCCTTCAACCGGTCCGCGCGCTCCTGTCGACTCTAGAGGTGTTCAAGGAATAAAAAAAAAAAGTGGGGGGGGGGGGGGGAAAAAAAA
>PNEQ01076660.1:0-28692 GCA_003012365.1 Medauroidea extradentata | reverse complement strand
AAGCGTAATTGTTTCAGCCAATAGGAACACAGTATACAAGAATACTTCCGCTCAACGTCACGTCTGCCTTCGTTGCTTAGCAACCGATATACTAGTATCTCTGGCGAATAACAATATTGTATTTACATATTGATACGTGTTTTGAAAAATACATATGATTAGCAAGTTGAGATACACTTGTTGCTTCCTTCTAAACGTCTTCACACCTATCACAAAGTTGAAATAAAAGTGTATGCGTGTATTTGAATATATGTGGCGTACAATTATTTAATTAACGTATTGAATGTAGCCTATACCTTCGGTCTTCAAATTCGGTAAAATTTTCGCCAAATCGTTTTAACCACCTTAGGCTAACAATATGATGGAAAATAATATTCTTGGAAAATGAAATTATCGAAGAAGGTAGGCCAGCTAACGATACTTTTTTTGATGTGACGAGTGTAGCGTAACACAACCTTGCAGTTAGGTTAGGCCTACTTTACACCATCAAAAAACGGTTGTACTTATTTGTGCTGTTGTATGAAGAATTATTGAGCTATGTCTTTATATTTTAACCTGGTAATTTGCCTACCTACATACATTTTTATGTTTACAATAAGACAATTAATACTAAAACTATGTTTATTTCTATGATGTAAATTAACCCTGTACTGATGCAGATGAACTACATCACATTTGTTGCAGGGTATTTTTTACTTTAATATAAATACAAGAATAACACAGCAGCTAGCATGCTGTCATTAAATTCTTCGTTTTTGCAGTTTGTGAGCAGTGTGGGATTGAGTTACAAGTAAGGTTACAAGGGTAAGGTAATGCGCGAATTAAGATACCTTTATTGTTTAAGTTGCCATACAACACATATTTACAAGGAATGCCTTAGGAAATAATTTGCTCTAAAGCATTTCCAAGGCAGTTTGGCAAAACAGGTTTAGAATAAAGCATAAAGCAGGATTTACAACGATCCGTCGCGTCCGTCGATCACGTGACTTTTAGCCAATCAGGTGTCTGGAATAATTCTATCCGTCCGTCCGTCAAAAGCTAGCCAAGCTTTAACTTTTGACGGACGGACGGGTGAAATTACAGCCTTCTAAAGAAGGCGACGATTTTTTTAACGGTTTATTTTAATAAGAATGCTGTGAATTTTTTTATATTTATTTGATGACGCTGTAAATTATATTTTATAATACGATAGTGATAGTTTTGGCATCCCGGAAAAAATTAAAATACCAACCGAAATTATTTTTACATAAAGCTTACTCACATTACACCATAAGTAATTTAATTATTAATACATACACTCGTTAAATTTATTTGTGACGAAGAACAGTGTTTGCAATTATAAGTAGCTATAGATTGAGTAAAAATCTGTATGAGTAAAAATCTGTAAAAGTGAATAATATATTTAAGGGATTTTTTTATATTCCACGGAAGTTTTTTGTTTGTACATTGGTAGCATTGAAAATTAAAGGATTAACGACGGATGAATGACGGGTTTTTGTAAATAGCTAGCATTTCTGACGGACGGAACTGGCCAAAAAATTGGCGGACGGGCGGACGCGATGGATCGTTGTAAATCCTAAGAAAACCCGTCCGGTATTTAACTATTACTGAAGGAGAAAAAAAGAAAGTAACACAGCAAATACGGAAAACGTAGAAAATGTACCATCTCTAATAATTATAACATCATATACGTCAGATCAATAAGAAACACAAAATTATAGCGGCCCAACCGAAACAAAATAACGAACAGCTGACACCAGCGGCCATTTTCTAACACAGACAACATGGACGCACAAGGCCATCGTAAGCCGCATGTCTTATACTCGTTCACGTTATTACGGTTATTACGTACATGTGTGCATCGTAAACCGACCTTTATGCGAAACTATTCCACGTCTGCCCATTGTGCCAACTTACGAAAAATACACTTCGGACAAGGACAGAGTGTCATTGTTAAGACATCGTGCTCAGTTTGGTTTTATGTCAACTTGTAGCCTGCAAAACCGTTATTCACATGTCGTACATAAAACCTTAACATGCAAATTTTAACGTTTACGAGCCATTTCGCAAAAACTATGAGAGAAAAAAATTAATGAAAGCAAAATTTAGTCACAATTTATGTCTAAAATAAGAAAAAAACATCTCTGGTATGAATAAAGTAAAATTATGGTTATGAAAATGGCTGCAAACCGTTGTTGGACCCGTAAAAATTCAAAATTTTATATTTGTGCAAAACACTGTTCAACTTTACACATAAGATAACATGTCATTTCCACAAATAAAAAAAATTAGGTCCCATAGTTTTAGCATAATCACCTATCAAAGTCGCAAAATGGCAGTTGCGGTGTAGCCAAAATAATAAAAAAAAAATTAACTTGCAGAAACAAGATAATTCATACTAATTCTTAATGATGTGAGCTACTTAAAGACACTTCTGTGAACTTTGATGAAAATGAGTAAATTTTTGCATAACTTTGACTTTTGGCTACTACTGAAATTTTCAAAACGAACATTTGTCAACCATGTCATAAAATGCATTGACACACTGACTATCAGTTACTGTTTGTCTGCACTGCAATGGCCATTTTGTGACTTTGATGAGTGATTATGCAAAAACTGTGGGGCCTATTTTTTATTTTTTTATTTCAGGAAATGATATGTTATATGATGTGATGTGAAAAAACTGAACAGCATTTGGCACAAATATAGAATATTAAGTTTTACGGTTCCATCACCCTTAAGTGCATTCCAGAAGGGGAAAGAAATCATTGTTTTGTATTTGTATGAAATAGTTGTGAAGTTTGTAGACCTTAGATAGTACATTTTCCTCTTACAAAAAATTAGCTTAGCCAGTTTTCCCATAATGGCATTTCAAATTCAATTATTTATTTTTTTTAACTTAATACACCTACCGAAAACCAATCAACATAATGCAATTAAATAATTCCCGGTGAAAGTACATGCCGCGGGCTAGGGGTTTAAGTTTAAAACCCATCAAAATTTATTTTTGTATTTAAAAAATATTTCTATAAGTAGCAAAGAAATTCCAAATGACTATATATACATACACATATATATATATATACATATATATATATATACATATATATATATATATATATATATATATTCTTTTTTTTCTTCAAGATAAAACGAACCGTACAGGACATACAGAGGTATCATAGCTCGGTCGCCACTGTATCTTCTTAAGGCCGTGCTACAGTCGAAATAACCAAAACCATAAACATAGCCATTGCCACATCCATTACTAAAACTCCACGTCACAATCAACATAATACAACCGGATGTTTTGATTTATGAACCAACTAGCTGGTCGGCTGCGGCGTTGCCCGCGTGAAATTATGTAATGTAAATAGTAACTCTGGATAAAATATGTGATGAAGGCATTTAACAGCTAGCGTACTCAATAACAGTATAATTAACTGTCTTAGATCAGAGTAAAGAGCGCGCGCAATATGCTCGTATGATGTCATAGTAATTCCCATTGCTAAGTCTTGCATGGGATACGAACCCGTACCCCACCCCTTACACACCACAAACTTTATACAATACCTGCATGCCGTGAAAATTCTTTCGTATGTAGTGGCTACAGTCAAAAGAGGTTTTATTTATGAGCAGGTTGGCAAAAAGAAACGACTGTTGAATTATTTATCCGTGTTCATTCTCTTTTTTTCGGGAGACTGTAACATTTTACTGCTTTTCACCTACTTAATTTTCGAATGTCATAAAAAGCTGAATGTGATTTGTAGATATTTACATAAGCTTCATTCTTATAAAAAAATCATCTCTATATCTCAACGGGTATAAGCGGTACAGATGATTATTTGAAATCACATTTTATTTTTTTAAAAAGTTTTCAAGGACGAATTTCGAAAAATCCTGAAATAGTTTTTTTATATTTACGTAAGATTTATTTTAAAGCAAAAACCATATCAATATTTCCACTGGTTTATCACATAAGTGGGATTAATTTAAAAACAAGTTATATTTTTTAATAATTTTTTTTATTATAAAGTGTACATCTAAATATTTTGATTATGAGTCGAAGCAGTGTCTTATAAAATGGGTGGATATTTACCGAGCTTTCTCTTGAAAAAATATTCTTTAAACTAACATTTATTTTGCATAAAATACAACTTACAATATTTTGTTTGTGATTTGTATGTCTATTAAAAAAAACTGCACGGACAAATTTTACAATGATAGTTTTAAACATAAAATTGAGGATACAGTAACATGTTATTGTAACTGACTGAATGTACAGACAGAGAAAAATGATAGTTTTTAAAAATGTAGGGATCTAACCAACGAAATAAGTAAGATGACCCAACGAACCGGAATTTATGCTGTCTACTGTAGGTACTAAGAAGTAATCGATTTTTATATGGTTTAGGTTCAGTACTTGTATGTAGTTTTACGCCCTTGTTTAAAGCTATGTGCAATAATTGTATTTATTGATTGTCACGTAATTTTTACTTGTAAATAATGAAATAAAATGGCTAACTGGAATGTTACGCAGTGCTTTCTAACAGAAGCTGTCCAGATTTTATAATAGTCTGTAATTTTTATACTTTAACTAATTTGTAAAGTGTAAATTCTATATATGGGTGATGCTGTTTCTACGTCATTTAATTTGATTACATAATTTATCGTAGAATATTCTTGTGTTTTTTTGGCGCGTCATACAGACAGTGCAATAGCTTACGGCAGACTTTACGATATGCGTTTGCTTCACGATGACGAATTACAAACGTAAAACAAAGGAGTTGTTGCTTACGAATGCAAAACTACTTTGCGTTCGCTGGAGGCTGCGTGTAGGGATAGACGATATATTAACAAAGGTGTACCTAAAGCATTAAGTAAACAAAAAACATAAGTAAAGGTGGTAGTGTCACAAAATATGATAGAAAACATGTGTAATAGCTGTTATTGTGAAATAATTCTATGACATCCTGTTTTTGTTCGCGGCTATTCACTGTATTGACTGTTTAGTATAAACTGAACACTCAGCAGAATTTGTAATTAACTAAAAATATATTTTATTGGGCCAATAGATGTTAAGTTTTCAGTGTGTTGAAATGTTGCGTGGAAGTTATCATATTAAAAATTGTAAATTGGCTGCGAAACTGCTGAAAGAATACTCTATGCAATGCTCACTTTATCGTGAACGGCCTGTAGCAAATCATTCATTTCTAGCAAATTTTTGTCTATGTTTAATGACTGTAAACCGTCGGCGCTGTAAAGGTACATTCTCTTAGCCCCTTATTCATTTAATTAAATTAGTAAAGTGTATCAGTTATACCCAATCCCTTCGTAGGTAGTAATTTGTGAGATCCGATGTTTTTATGGGAAGGAAGATCAAGCGTTTTTGTGTGTGACCTTTCAAGGACAAGAGGGGATTTAAACGAACACTTCCTGAGAGTACTTCAGCTAAAAGCCACTCCAGAAGTCGAGCGAGTCTGGTATAGAAAGGTGGCGGGGATGGGAGTGAATAAAAAATCCTCGGTCGCTGCTTGCCCGAGGGGAAACGGAAGCCCCCCCCCCCCCTCCATCTCTCCAGACATTCTCCGGCGCCGCTTCCAAGGTCAAAATAATTTGAAAGTGTAGAGTTCTTTTTATTTTTCCCTCCTGGTTCAGCTGGAGCGGATCATAGACGGCTTCCAGAGGAGTAGACGCCTTCATTTTCTCCAGGAAGTGCAGCAGTAATGAAGCGTTCTTCTCGCCTTACATCGACACGCGAATACCTTGTGAAGTTTTGTCGGAACAATGGCGGGGAATAACTGTAGGACGGGAGCAGTAGTATGTGGCCGTTAGTTCCGTTCCCAAGGATTACATGACAACGGGTACCTAGCGAGCTCCTGCAACGGAACAACTGGTTCTGTTGCGTCGTGCACGACTTCCCGAAATCGCTCCTTGAAGAATTCTGGGGGAGGGTGTTCCTTATAAAAGACAGCAGCCGAATCCTCTCCTAAATCATGTGGTAATGTCCACTAGTCACGGAATGGCTTAAGGGAGAGTGTTGGACAATGTTATTGTATTTTCAGTTTTTGAGCCATAACATTTATTAAAATTGTGTAATGAAAATTTTTACTCTTCGACAAAGCATAGGATATATTTAGGTAAACTGCTTGACATAAATAATGATGGAAAGATAATTCTTGAAAGTTAACCTATAATTCTCTTGCAATGATCCTGCATGAAATATTCCATTATTAATTGTTTGAAGCAGTTTATCATGAGTATATTCTATTATTTTTTGTCGAAGAGAAAATTTTGATAACACAATTTGAATAAATGTTATGGCTGAAAATACAATAAAATTGTTTAACCCTCTCCTTTAAGATACTTGTGAAAATTCACTACACCAAAAACTTAAAATTTTGGCTGACTTACCCAACCCTAGTGAATTTACATAAACGCCTATAGTTGTAGTCGCTGTTTTGAGTAACTAGCAAAATTTTTTCTGTAAAATCAGTGTTTGAATGTTTACTAGTATTTCCATAAATGATCTGGGTAAGGTAAGTGGACTTACCGTCTCGTCGACAGCGAGGTACAATGATAGGGCATTCGCCTGGAGCGACTACTGGAAACTCCGAAATCAAGATGGCCGGAGCCGGGGATCGAACCCGGGTCCTCCCGAATGCGAGTCCGACGTGTTGTGGAGCGCCAAAAATGTTCTGGGCATTCGCCTTTTTTTTTTTTTTGACAAAAAATAAAAATCTACTTATCTATAATAGACGCCACGTTTTATTGTAGCCAAATGCGATACTATTACTTCGACCATTTCTGTTATAGCCGGTTCGGGTGTGTACTCAAAAAAGCCTTGCTAAAGTTATATTTTCAGTCAATTCGTATCTTTCCGTGAGTACCGGCTATGGATGGGAAATATCTAACCTTTCTGGACGCGTCACTTAATGTTTGCTCGTGTTAGATAAATTGTGCAGTCTGTAGGAATCCATATAGTTTGATTATAAAAAGCTTATTAAGTATACGAAATACAAGTATGTCGATTTCGTTTCAGTATTGTCGTATTGAAATATGAAAATACACTGAACTATATTTGCTGCCAAGCATACAAGCAGTGAAGCAACTATAGTTAATGCTGAATTATATGCAGTTAACAGCTAGTGATATTATTTTAAGGTCAAAATTTTAGTGCTCACTCACCGCGTGAAATTATGTAATGTAAACACTAACTCTGGACAATAACAGTGAACTATAAATTGTCTTAGCTCAGTGTAATTCCCACCGCAAAGTCTTGCATGGGATACGAACCCGTAACCCCACCCCTTCCACACCACAAACTTTACACAATATCTGAATGCTTAAAGGCAGGCCGTGGTAATTATTTCGTATGTACAGGCTACAGACCAAAGAGCTTTTATTTATGAGTAGGTTGACCAAAAGAAACAACGGTTTGAATATTTTTTCCGTGATCATTCTCTTTTATTCGGGAGACTGTAACATTTTACTGCTTTTCACGTCCTTTATTTTCGAATTTCATAAAATCCTGAATTCGATTTGTAGATATTTACATCAGCTACATTATTATCAAAAAATCATCGATATCTCAAAGGGTATAAGCGGTACATATGATTATTTGAAAGCACATTAAATTTTTTTACCAGCTTTCAAGGACGAATTTCGAAAAATCCTGAAATAGCTTTTTTTGATATTTACGTAAGATTTATTTTAAAGCAAAAACCATTTCAATATTTCCACTGGTGTTTAGGAGATAAGTGGAATTAATTAAAACACGTTATATTTTTTTAAGAGTTTTCAAGGACGAATTTTGAAAAAATTCTAAAAATGCATTTTAGATATTTACTTAAGCACCATTTTGAAGAAAGAATCTCCTCACTATCTTAAATGGTAAAGGAGAAATCACGGATTAATGAAAAACACATTTTACGGCTTTTCACCCCCTTAATTAAGTCGAGAAATTCGTGAATATGCATTTCTTTGGGCAATATTTAGAAGTTATAATAAAAATTTTGATAGCTTTTCTTGTTAGTGGGTGGCTATGGGCCAAGGGGAAGCTTCCTTCAAAATGTCATGGTTTGGCCTGTGCGACGATGTGTGAGTGATTTTATATATTAAGGTAACATATCGGTAAGTTTGGTTCATTAGCGAGCACAAATTTTAATTGTTTAAATATGGATTTATTTCCACCGTTTCACGTAGGGCTACGTTACGAAAACCCTACCCTCCGCTGGCCGTCATTAGCAAAGTGAAAAATTACACTGTACAGTTAATAAAAAATCCCACGTGAAATCACATCTTACAGTTAATTTGAATTAAAAAAGGAATATAACTCTGACGGGGGATCTGACAAGCGGTTCACTCGTTATCCCATTAAACCTGTTGATTGAGCGGCGGGCGGCCAAACTCTGCATTAGTCACGTCTTCTGTTGCTCTATCACTTATAGCTCAGTGGTAGAGTCTCTGACTTGCAAGCCGGGGGTTCTGGGTTCGCGGCCCAGCACTTCCACTGTCAGATTTTCACTACAATTGTGATTCACAGTTGTATTGATCTTTGACAGAAAGCTTGAAGTCAGTGAGATATGAGCTAAGGTTGGGCGGATATAAAAAATCCGTTAGGCTGGCCTCCATACAGGAGGGCTTTTATTCCAGCTCTTCTGTATGGAGGCCATCCCAAAGGGTTTCTCCTTGGGGACGCAGGAGTTTTGCCACTCATTTATCCGCCATTTAATTTCGGAGCTCTTAACAGGTAGGTTTATTTTTTATGATACACAATACCAGTAGGTGCTCACTCAAAAATAATCTTCCTTTAATCATAACTAAAAACCATAATTTTGACTCTGGTATGCAAAAACACAACTTGTATTTGAATTGTGTGGTTATTGTTACAGCACATTTACAATAAATATAATCTTTGAAAGAACTGTGCAATGGGAGTGCATGACTGGATTTATTTGCATTGCGAAATAAATGACTGTCAAAAGAAAAATAAGACATGAAAACATAAAAAAGCAGAGTATGCTTAGTCATCAGGATACATACACAACATGATATTCCAAAACTGGAATCTGGTCAGATAAAACAAGGAACAGACAGGAAATAAAAGAAATAAAAAAAACCTACATTGACATGCCACACAAAGATGTAGGACACAAACAGAAAAAACAACACAAACGACGAGACGAAACAAAACTCTGCTTATTTATGTTTTCTTGTCTTATTTTTACTTTTGACAATCATTTATTTCGCAATGGAGTATGTCCAAGCAAATAAATCCAGTCATTTACAATAAATCTCACAGTGTATTGAGCGAAAGGTTATAATTCCGGCAGATACTCTTAATTTTGTATTTCACTGGTACTGTATGTCGTTGTTGTGGTAATTTAATACTTGCGCGCATATAACTGAATTGAGCAAACATTTCAGATGCATACTGTGACAATCTATCATACTTGCTTCAGACTGGACCGCACTACAATAGAGACTTGACGTAGGTCGCATGTGCTCTGCAGTACAGTAAAATGTTGACAGCGAAAAGTAGGTGTTAACGGCACATACAATAATTAATTAGAATTGGTACCACTATTGTTTATAAATTATGCTTTATGCAAAATAAGTAACCTCACAGTAATAAGCATGGTGTAGTTAACAAAGAACGAGCCACCTGCCGATTTATTTAATATTAGAAAAAACAACGGAAATTGTGGTTAAATATTATTTTATTTTTGGTTAAAAATGATGGACACTGGAATTGATTAATATTTTACTATGGGTAGCTATCGCTAACTTGTGAACAACATGTATGTATCATGTTACTGTACTGTAAAATAATCGCACTACCTACTTAAAATCAGGAATTGTTGAACTTATTAATATGTAACAATTTTATTATTTTTATTGTATATCATAATACTACATCCAGTAATTAATTTACAACAAACCTACTTTGTTTTTAACTCGTATAGAGGTGATAGAGGGGCCCAAGACCTACCAAACTTGTGTAATAAGAATCGCAACCGTCTAAAGTTACGAATTTTTTTAAAAAAAATTTGGCTAAACTGTACCCTGAACTAAGTATTTACTGATGGTGGGAAAAAATAATGGTCCACGTGGAACGAAAATTGTATACTTCAAAGGTGATTAGTGTCGTCACATTTAGAAATACATTTCACGTCACTGAGAGTGAATTAAGCGCAACTAAGCAAAGCTGCAGGGTTACATAATAGTGTCGAGTGCAAAATTGTTCTTACACATTTCTCGTTTGGCAGGAATTGAATGAACACGTGAATTTTGGATCGAAATAAGGAGGTAGTGAATCCCTTACAACATCTCGGCTGGAAGTGAAACTGATTCATGTGCCTTCAGTTCACGCCGAAGCTAAACTCGAGACTTAATTGAAAACGTCAACTTAAGGTCAAGCAGGAAAATGCCATTAACTCGAACGGTAAATCTTGGAACTATCAGCAACTAAACAAGGAATGTGATATCACATTGTGGAATGTGTATTAAAACTAAAAAAGACCTCAGTTATATTTCGCAAAAATTCTAGCACGTCTTACATTTAGCAAATGCGAGAGAAAACGATTAAATATCATGTAACTGGACTTAATATAGGGAGGTTTGTATCATATAAAAAAAAAATGTGTGGACGCGCTGGGATTAGAACCCGGGATGTTTGGATTAGGACCGCGCATCTTACCAGAAGACCACTTCACCTACGTTACTTTCATTCATTTTTATTCCAAATTACATGTCGACGACTGAAGTTTTTTTTGTATAGACGTTACGAATAAATACTTAAATCCAAATGAGTGCGTACCTTTTTAATATGCAAACTACTGTTTCACAATGTGATTAGAATTTTGAATTACTCGCGAGGAATTGAACGTATTAATACAAATATTTGGGTTGCGGTTATTCGTATAGCGTTTCAAAACCAATTGGTCCGAATAATATCTGAGAAAAAGATAAGTTTTCTCATTCCAAATTACATGGCAAACACTGAGTAGTTAACACACTTTATTTTTTACATTGCAGGGGAAATTTAGAGATAAATAGCATAACTTTTGAAATAAACATGCAGCGGTGTTAACAGGTTTTTTTTTTTTTTTTTTTTTTTTTTTTTTTTTTTTTTTTTTTTTACACAAAATGTGACTTAACTTTTCTCTTGTAAATTTTTTTATTTTTATCTCGCATAGTTTTTGCTTAATGGCTCGTTCAAGCCTAAATTTGCATGTTTCCGTGTCAAGGGCGCCGCCTACCCGCGCTGAATGGTTTTTACTGTGGGACATTGAGCGGTGACCATATCATTTTATTGGTGGAAAGCATGCAACTAAGTTCAGAGCAGGTCGCAATCTGAGTTTCACATACATCTGGTTAGTACATTTTGAAGTACGGAAGTCTGGAAAGGCTGTTTGTAGACATTTTGGAGGGCTTAGAAAAAGTGTTTTTATTGAGCAGTAGTAGGATAATGTATTAGCTGGAGCACTGTCTCCTGTCTGAGGAGCAGCCCGCCATTTTTTCACATGTCATGTCACATTATGCCCTATGTTATCGCCCATCTTGTTTCCGGCAGTCATTTGTTTGAGGGGCTTTTTCCCTGCAGGAGGGAACTTTTTTCCCTCATCGTCTGCTGGGTAGGTCATGTTTGTTTCCATCATTGACTACTAGGGCCGTTTTCCGTTATTCACTGGCCAGTGTTTTCAGTAATATCAGCTATAGTTCCGATATTGCTGACGTCACTGATCGGTTGGTGAAAATACCCTGTGCGAAGCTACATCCGTTTACTGAGATTACCGATTTTACTGAGATTACCGATTTTACTGGCGCTTCAGATCATCAGTGTTGTCAGTAAACCAATGTTGTTGGCGGAAATTCAAAAGTTTACGTTATCTAAGTCTTGGGCCAAAGTTAGTATCTATTAATTTATTTATGTTTATACAGCTTCCCAAACCTTAAATACACACAATGTTTAAGCTGCGTCGTGAAAAAACGAAGAAAACAATATCGGTCGTAAGTCATGCTAGATGTATCAATTTAAAAATAAAATTGGTATGTTTTTAGCAAAGTAAATACAATTTACACAACGAACAAAATAAACATGATTGTTTATCGCAAGAATGAAATCACAGATATGCCAGAGATGTAGTTGCTAGGCAACGTACATTGCAGTAATGTTTACTGATTTAATGTTCCGATATTATCTATTTACTGACGGTGAAGATATTTTGCTGATTACTGACGCTGTTCCCTTAAGGCTCTGGCAGAATTGGTATTGCAGGTGGCTGGCGGGCTCTAATTGGCTGAACGGCTTTTCGTGACGTCACCAACTACTAGCAGTTGTGGTAGTTGGCAGTTACAAGGCAAAGTTCCCGAACTTCAACTTCTCGGCTGCTGGACACAACTACCATCACGTAATCGCGACGCAGCAACCAATCAGAAAATGTTTTGACGAGCATGCGCAAATTATAGGGTAGGGTAGTTTGAAGTGTTCGGAATTTAACCCGAGTGAAATCCATCCGTGTAGGAATTTTCAACAACGAGAACTAATATTGTATTTATAAATAAAATAATGTGTAAAGAATTCACTTTGGATGTAGGCAAAATATATACAATATAGAAAAATATCGGTGGTGAAGATGCAAAACCTCGTATGTCACAATTGGAAAGAGCTCAGATGGACGGATAAACTGGAGATGAAATCTTACTGGTGTGGAAGGAATTTCACAGCCCTTTAGTTTGCATCAATACAATATAATGTGCTTTGGAAAAAAACTAATTTATTGGTCATTCTTGTTATTGCCGAGGAACAATGTGTAAAAATGTAAATACTGCCAAAAATTGACATACGAGGTTTTGCATCTGCACCATCGATATGTAGGTTTTTTTTAAATTCTCGCTATCATAAAACCTTTAATAGCTTTGCAGGCGTATCCTAATAAAGAACAAACATATACCACGTGACCAACATAACCTACCTTACTCAAGGGAGTAAATTTTCGTAAGTTTCATCGCTGCTGGAAATCCATCTATCAAAATAAATAACAAAGAACTTATTTTGTATCAAATGCTCCTACAAAAAGAATTAAGGTTATGTTATTGTTTGTATCAGGTCAGTATTGTATTTGTAAACTCAATTTCTGGACACCTAACTATAAACGGAAAGTTCCTTAACTTGCGCAAAATTTAAACTCACAAAACTGTACGCGATATTTTTAAACTTTATAAAACTGTGTCGGCGATGAGCTGAGTTTTTGTTAATACCAAGCTAGTACCTGCAATAGAAACTACCTTTGTGACCAGCATTAACATCAGCAACTGCCACCTGCACTTCGTGATTGGTCCATATCAACCAATCACAGCCCACCAGCCACCTGCACTACCACCAGCAATTTCAATTATGCCAGAGGCTTTATTGTTCACTGGCGCACTTGTCAGTGATATCAGTGAATAACGGAAGGCGGCCTAGGCGGTGCTAGTGTCGCAGTTTGTTTCCATCATTGATTGCTAGGTGGCAGCATCTGTCATATTACGTGGGCGCCGCCATGTTTGTGGCAACGTCTACATTGCTGTCTGCTAGAGTGCTCTAGTATGGCTATTGATGTAAGGTCGAAGTTGTTTGTGTTTGTACATGGGAGAACTTTTTAGCGAGTTAACCGGGACACGTGCCCTAGCCCACTGAGCTACGAGTACATTGACGAGATGACACTGTTAAATAGTGTATATATAAAAATAACTTTTGTACCAGATAAATGTTCACATTATTTCTATCCTACGATTCCTCAAAGCGGGCAATTGAATCATTTGGGCACAGGCTTCAAGCTGAGGAGCAGCCAATGATAAGCACCTTGTCATCAGCTGTCTAGAAGTAGTACCGGTAACTATTTCTTCTCTACGAATCCTCAAATGCGGGCAATTGAAGCGTAAAAAGTTTGCAAAGTGGACATGTATCAAATAAAACAACGATTTTATGTATAGACAGATCCAAGACGCATGCACTTCGACCTTACATCAATAGCGATACTAGCACACTCTAGCAGCCTGTGATGTAGATGTAGGAACAAATATGGCGACGCTTACATAAAATGGCGGATGCTGCCACCTAGCAGTTAATAATGGAAACAAACTGCGACACTAGCGCCGCCTAGTAGCCAATGATTGAAACAAACATGACCTACCCAGCAGACCGATGAGGGAAAAAGTTCCCTCCTGCCGGAAACAAGATGGAGGACACGATAAGATGGGCGATATGATGTGACATAACATAGGGCATAGTGTGACAAGATGGCGGCACATTATCCTACTACTTTGAGCTTTTCGTACGTAGGCACAATTGGCAACAGTGGAATATTTTCTTAGAAAAAACCTGTTTACGAACACACTGCAACGCATTTGAAGCGTGGGGTAGGTGGCCGCCTTAAGGACGATACTTAAACCAACTCTCTTAACAAATTCAAATTCAGCTATGTTAAACCGCAAAATATTTAATTTCTGCATTTTTATATAAATACAAAAATAATATATTCTTTGTTTTATGTACGTGACGTTGTTGGTGTTAAAACGGAAGCAAATTTTGACTTTGCCATTACGCGAAAACTATGAGAGATGATAAAATTTCACAAAAGCAAAATTAAGTCACATTTTGTGTCTAGAAAAATAGATATATAATATAAACATGGTGATGAAAATTGCTGTGTACCGAGCCCTTAAGGGTGTTCAAGTGCGATAAAATCATATTTTTTTTATTTATTGTTAGTTTTGTAGATGATACTTGTGAGTACATTTTACTCGTACGAAATAATTTTGCTTTCATAGTTTTCTCATAACGGGGTGTTAAAGTCAAAATTTGCTTGTTACACTGCCATGTAAAGAGTGAAAACCGACTGACCTACTTAAAGAAAATAATTCACTATGGACTAAGTAATAAAACAACATAAAATCCACAACGTAATATTTTCAATTAAAAAATCCTACAAATACAGAAAAAAATTTTGTAAAACAGTTCACGGGATTTTTAAAATATTTTATTACGTAGCCCATAGTAGTTATTTTACTCTGAATTATTTCGCATACATAAGTCAATTGGTTTTCATTATTTGCATTCACCGCTATGAGAGCTAAAATTGTTTTGTGAGAGGAATGTGTGCTCACAAGTTTCGTCTATAAAACTAATAGTATTTCATATAAATATAAAATTATAATTTTATCGTACTTGAACACCCTTAACATCTAGGTCTGGTGACATGATTTATGGAGAAGCGCCAGAATGAAGGGGTGGAGGAAACGGGTCTGATCGCTTTTCTGGGAGGCGAATGCTCCAACCACGCAGTCTTTAGGAAAGTGACAACACGGGGGGCAAAATGAACACGTTAGTGTGACTTCCTGCTGCTGGGTTTGTAGAACTGCTAATAATGGTTAGTGTCTTGGGGGATTTCAGAGAAGCCGCCTTCAGATGGTACCAACTTTGTTTCGAAGATGCAGCATAACGGCAGGGAGTTCCGAGAAAAGAAGCTGTCTTAATACACATGTCACGCTTACTTGGAAAACAAGTAATTCTTAACTTTACTCCTTTTACCTGGAAGAAATCCAACATTAGCATTCTGGCGTGGTATTGTTTCTTAGAAACTTATCGGCGTTCTTAAATACATGTCCGTGTTTATATGTTTTACACTTCTCAGTAATAAGCCAAAAAAGCCACGAATTCAAATACATGTTTTAAATATATGTCATAATAACATGAAAGTATGGTCATATGAATTACAGAAATCTGGAAAGAATTGGGATTAACGGAAAGAAGCATTTTTTTACAATAAAATACGAAATTTGAAAAGCCATCGAGGCAGAAGAAACAAGAAATCGGGAAATGTATCTGGCAGAAGAAAGGATAAGATGGAGTACTTGAAAAATAGGAACCATAAGCAAAACAAGAAGAGGAACTAAAGTTGTTACGTGATCTTAATTGGACAATACCAATACCCAGACGAATTTGGTCAGTTTTGTAACAGCAAAAATCCTGAAGATTGAATTCAGTCACATTTCGACCAAAGACGGACATAAAAAACAGATTCCCAGTTTGAAAATGATGGAAGTAGACAAGGGGCACAGCTGGACGGAACACCAATATGCGAATGTATGTACATTGACAAATATAAAAAAAAGAAGTAAGCCTCTCAGCGCAAAGAGTCGCGGCTAGAGTGCTCGCCTCCCGCCAAGGACTATCCACGACTTTCGCTTGGGATTGTACCAGACGATACTGTTTGGACTACGGCTGGTTTTCTCGGGGATCTGTTTCCCCCGACCATTCATCCCGGCGTTGCTCCATACTCATGTCATATCTACCCTCAACCAGCGATGTAAAGCGCTGACCAAAATATCTCGCTCTCACTCACTTCGTCATGGTCAAATGTAAGAAAAGGGAAAGAAACAAGACTAGGGCAGTTCTTAACATATATGTTGCTCTCCTTGAAAGTTAGTATTTCAGTAAAATACAATGTTTACCTAGAGGGTTGTGTTTATGCTGTAAGATTGGCGGAATTAAACCAGGGCTTCATAAACGCTCTCTTTACCGCTGACTGCCTATACTTTGTCACATAGTGAATCACAGCTGTCTCATTTACATTTCTCTAAGTGTTATTTTTACGTTATAATTAATCTAAAGACTGGATGATTCATGAGAAAACGAACAGGGCAGTTTTCGACTTTTGTACAGGAAAATTGAACGGTGTTATGCATCAATAGACTATGTGCCAATTACTAGTTGGTTATTTCAAAAGAATACTTTACTAATATATATAGGGAGAGAGAGAGAGAGGATTTATAATACTAAAATTCTTTTAGTAAGACTGCGTTTCATATCAGAAAAACTTACAGCATGTTCTGCTAATAACTTAAAATTGGCGCATTGATGCATGACACCGTCGAATTATTATTTAAATTTGGGGAAAGTCATGGACCGAAAATATGTCAAGGTTGTAAGTCTTTCCGATGAGAAAATTTTTTTTGTATCATTGGTCTTATTTATATTGAGATGTTAGCTATATGAATTTTTACCTATTGTAAAGGTTAACTTAGTCTATTCGTTATTTTGTCTCCGTGTGCCTAGGTATTTGTGAGTTTATAGTGCTTGTGTGATAATTACTTGCTAATTCATTTCTTATTCCACCTCTGTTGATGTAACACAGGCAAGCTAACGTAGATTGACTTCGTATGAAGACTTTATCCCAGTCTGTTTACTGGATGTGAAAGTATGTCGCAGCAACTAGTTATTTTTCCTTGACGATGTGTTTGTTGCTTCTATTGGTGCTAAAGGCAAAAGAGCAGCTGCTGTTTTAATTTGCACATGATCAACACTTGGTCGTGTTGCAGTTGATTGGCAAATTAAATAAATAACCACGTGTCATGATTTAGTTTTTCATATCCTACGATACTTGCTACTTATTAAGTGAAGATATTTTGGTCAGCACTTGACATCTAGGTCATGAGGGATGGCATGAGGTGAGTATGGAGCAGCGCCGGAATGAAAGGGCGGGCGAAACGGGAGATCCCCGAGAAAACCCGCCGACCAGCGGCATCGTCCGACACGATTCCCGCGTGCGAAAATCCGGTAATCGAGCTCAGGTCGCTTTGGTGGGAGGCGAGTGATGTATCCACTTCCCCACCCGCGGTCCCCTATGGGGGTAGCAGTTGGTTGTCATTTAAAAGCCGTTTATAGATACGGCCCCTAGGCCGGTATTCCGAAACAATAAGTTAGGGTCTACATAAGCACTACCATCTCAGGTGCAAGAAAAGCAACGGCAGAGACCTTACTCGCTGAGCGTATTCCTAGACGTGTTTGCGCCGTGTCCCAACATGGTGTCAGGTAAGTCACGGCTTATTATTCGCCGACCCGCGCGAGACTAGAAACAAATGAAGGCATGATGAGCGCTGACGATTTACCATGGCTATAACAAGAACACGTTAAACTTTGTACTTTTGAAACGTATTATTTAGCATTTGAATTTTTTACAAAATTATTACAGTAACAAAGAGATAGAAATCACGGATTATAACGGTCACAATTAAAATATTCAATAACTATTTCTTGTTAAAAGTTAAAACAGTAGGTACATTAGCCACGCGATCGCAGTGTTTCCGTTCATATTTTTATGCTGATTATGACCTGAAATGTTATATTAGCATATTATTAGGACACGTGGAATGATATTCAAAACGTAATTCGCAATCACTCTTAAAATATAATATATTATTACGCCGCAACTAAATACTAAAACTAAGGTATTGTCACGATAACAGTGGCACATAAATTAGGTCTCTCATCGCCTCTATACACACTAAACCGACTAGTTTTTTTTCTTTTGTCACAGGCTATTACTTGATCATACTTCAAGCAATGGCTCTATCATTTCATTGAAGACATAACTCTAGCAAAGTGAAATTCATGCTTCAGTCGAAACTTTGTCTGTATCCAGTAATTTCATTTTGAAACCTGGGTGTCGACGATACGTAAAGCTCACTTACCTTACCTTTTGTTTTTGAAATATATGAAATAAAAAGGTGTTTTTGAAAATTATCGAAGGCTTCAGAATAACACTGATACAGCGCGCGAACTGTTTTAAAATATGTTGCCTGTCAACGTTTTAAATGTGCTTTTATTTTACAATATGTTGATAGTTATCGCAGATGTTTAGTAGTTTCTAAAGAAACATGTTTTTTTTTTGTTATGCAAAGTGTTTACTAATTACGATTTTTTTGCATGATTAGGGCAATGTGGACAAATTAGAATGCCTATATTAATGATAATGTTTACACTGCGTTATTGTTATTTTATATGCATCAAAATGAAAAGCGAAGATGCATTACTAAATTTTAATTGAGTATAAATTTTTGCTATGAACTTTAAAAATTATCCCGGAAAATTAATTGTTTAATTGTAATATCTAAAAAAAAATAATAATAATAAGATATGTGCATCTGAACGTGACGACAAATTTTTATCGTTCTAGACACAATATTTCTTATTTTAATGTTAGCAAAAAAAAAAAAAAAGTAAAAAATTTCTCACAGAACGTAAAACATTCAAAAAAATAATTTATATATGTTTTGTATGTTATTTACAACGAAAACCAATTAGTTTGTACTCTTTACCAATAGTTGATTATAACATCGTAACGGTCAAATATCATGTTATTTTAATGTGTAGAACCGTACTACTGATAATCTGTAAAAACAGAAACAGCTTTAGACTGCGCTGGTATCGTTGTAGCGCAATGTATACTAAATAAAGCCTGCATTTAGCAAACTGTCTACAAAATGTAACTTTTTTTATTTATTAATAGTTTTACGTTTTTGGAAAGCTTGTAGCTTAACAACATTTAACATTCTCGCCATCGTAAAGTTTTATTACTGTATTCCTAAACGTTCTGTAGGTATCGGATTATTATTTGCCGTCTCGTGTGCGGTTATAAATAAATGAAGGCGACGCTGGGCAGTGCTTTTTTATAGAACAAGTACCAGTGACTTTCAAAAGCTATTTATCAAAAATACGTTAATTTTTTACATTTAAAACGTAATGTATGGCATTTTAAATTGTTTCAAACTAGAAGAAATCATAAATACAGTAATATAGATTAAAATATGTGTTATATACCTTTCAAAATTTAAAAATAAAGTTACAATCTCTTGTGCAAAGTAAAAAAAAAGTAACTTTTTTTTTTTGTAAATTGGTATCTACGTGGACGTCTTTTGCGCATTCGAGATCTACAAATGCGGAAGCTGTAAGTTCCAGAAAGCATGCACATCACTCATTACCCTAGCCTCTAGGCGCAAGTAACTGACTGGCGTTCTATACCTCTACTAGACATAACTGTAATTTTGACGATAAAGGTGAGTTGTATACATCTGCACCCTATAGAAGATTTTGTAGCAAGATTTCAATGCTCGAAAAGCACCGATAAAACACCCATTTTGGCCACTTTACAATATGCTTTACTGATTACTGTTGAACCAGAAATCGGCATACACACGTACAGTAATCTTTGAATACTATTTCTAAGCAGACATCACTCATGTGCGTTGAGCAGTTTTCGAATAATTTGGTAACGGCCGAATCTCAGCGCACCTCCGGAGGCCTGGGAAAACGGCTACCACAATGACGTGCACAAGTATGTTAGGACCTCGAAGGCTTTTCTTCTTTTTCTTTAAGTCTACTTTCCATTGTCCGTTTGTGTCTTTCTCAATTTCTCCTCCACATTAAAAAATCGAACATACGGAGCTAATGTAACCAAACTTGATAAAAATATAGTATAGTTGACAAAGTTGATTAGACTTATATGTACTTAGTTCATATTTTCATAATGGCGGTCATTTAAAACGTTTTTTCTTCATGAGATAAACAAAACTAATTTTTTGAAGAGAGACGTTGTTTACATTAGCCTATCAAAATGCTGGTAATGTGAGTGTCTTAAGTTTTCTTGATCACATGTGTTATCTACACTAACCACGCATCTGGAAATGACCAAACTCGGTACATATGTTTGATATTAACGTAATTTTAATATATCATTTTCAGTTTTTAACACAGGATGATTCAGAACATGTTTTATTAGTACCGCGTGGAGAAAATATAATAAGGTATGATTACGTGAAATGGGCAATAGTTTAAAATTGATTTAATAATCTTTCTTATTTTGATAAAATAGGCTATTTGGTCTTTAATTGTTTCAGCACTTGTTTTATTGCTTTACATTTTGAGAAATAAAATTTTGTAGTTATTTTCTGGTTAATATTACTACCACTACAATTCACTTTGCAGAAAATTTTAGGACATATTTTTGACATATATCTCATAAGGCTCATTAAAATAAAAAACTATCCCGCATAACTTACAAGGAAATTGTGTATTAAATGTAATTTGACGATTCAACGTTAATAATACTGAACATACTCTATTTCCCAAGATTTCATGTCATGAATTAATTTATTTTCTCCTATAACATCTGCGCCGACTCTAAGAAAATGTAAAATTAAAAACATAATTTTTCAAACTTTGGTCTCATTAGTTCAAATTGTTGTAGATTCACTATGTTAGAAGATAGAATCACATGAAGAAACAAAGAAATATTTTATAACGTTTACATCTACATGATCAATGTGAAATTTTTGGTTTATTTGCACCAAATTAAGGAAAGTAGTCTTATTAGTTAAGCTTGTACTTTCTCGATATATGCACATACCATTCGCAGATTAGTGTACAAGTGTGTTTACTTTAAAAATAAAACTGTGACTTTTAAATGTGATCACTTACCTTGAGATTTCCCTTACAAAATACAAAAAAAAAAAAACTATTATGTTAAGAGCAGCATTGGCACGTCTATTAAATGTCCTATCGTCTCTATGCTCAAGTCACAGAACCAGCGAGCAGATTTTCTGTCGTACAAACGATTTTTTGAATTAGACTTTTACGAATCTGTAATTTATTTTCATATATTTAACTAAATTTTTAATTACAACGGCACGAGAATGGAGATAATTTAACAAATTATTTATAGCACGCACAGTTTTGGAAACATCCCGTTACAGATTTACAATTTTTTTTTTCGTAGGTGAATATATCGTGAACACATTTAATTATTTCTGAAACATTTATTTAACATGACGTAACACAGATTAAATACGAGTTGTTTAGGAAAAAATATATAAACGACATTAGTTTTATTTTAGTTGTAAAAATTTTATTTTGGAAATAAGTTTTAAAAATATGGGAATGTTTGTAAATCAGAACTTAAGAATGTTAGTTAAACGTATCGTATCTTACAAAAAATGTGTTTCAATCAACAGTATATAACAGATTGTAACAATTGTAATTGCATATTTTTTAAGTCGGCCGGTTTACAAAAGGTGCCTATTGATGTATGTATGTCCATTATTCATTCTATTTGCAAGTAATAATATTCCGTACACTAGACGCGGTATTCCTACATGTTGACTACAATTCACAAGGGGAAAAAAATTTATATTCATTAATGTTTCATTAAAGATTTCTCTTATTTCTATATTTTTGAGTCAGTTTAATGCTTAGAAACTATATTTATGGAAATAAACATTAATTTCATGTTTACCTTATTGTCATACATAATATACAAAAAAGTAAAAAAAAAAAAAAATGTAGTGACCGGAATTCGAACCCAAATAAAGTTAATACCGGGCCGACACCTTAGCGTCTCAACTATCCATTCACTTTTTAAAAAATGTACGTATACTGCAATGCTTTTAAAATCACAAATTTGTTTATTTTGAATTAATTGGGCTTTGCTTTTAAAATGCTAGTGGGTTATTATTTCGTATTCCTGCTGCCACAAAGTTTCATTTTCTGTATGATTCGAATGTTTTTGTTTTCTCTTTTACGTTGTAACGTGTGTAGGACTAAGCGAACTGCGCATGCGTGATTATATTAGGACAGGAAAAGTCACAGATCAGTCCTGAATAAGCAATGTCCGAACCTAAACCCTTATACAAACGTTTAGGAATACCGGCCTTAGTCACTGATTTTCAGTTCAATTCTCTTTTAACTATCAACTACAAGAGAATGGGATGAATGTCAGATTTTTTTACAACCTCAAATTTGTTTAAACTGGAAGTATTACTGGTGCTTTGTTCATTTGTTTTCTAATTATTATTAACGCTTTATTTAACCTTGTTCTTTAATTTCTTAACGAATGAGGGTAGACATTATTAGCAGTGTTCGTCTTGAATTTGAAGTTTCTGATATCTCTTCTTCTCACGACATTTACACGTTTTACTTGAAAGTTGACGACCTCTGGGGTACCACTTGGGGATGAACTAGTGGTGGCTCGCCAACGCCTTCTGCAGGGATGGGGGTAACTTCAAATTACGGGTTGGGTGTTGTGTGTTAACATTGCTAGTATGAGTGCTTGCAACGGTGTATTTTGCAGTGGCTGGGGAAAGGAAATACGATATCCATTAAATTGTTCCAGTCTGCTGTTATTCTAACCGAGCATCTAATTTTCACGACCTCGCTATTAAGACGGCCGTGTGTTTGTGTCAGTGAGGCACGGCACGGGGCGATGTTGACCGGCCTCTAGCACAAGACACTGCAGTGGTATCTTAGAACACTCGTCTGTCATTTAAGCGGTGACCTCATCATATGTTTATTGGTGGAAATCCCGTGAGTATTTGTTTCGTTAAAATACATTGAAAAAAGCCATTTTGAGGCTCTCCGAAAGTATCTTTCTAATAAATGTGATGTTTTCAAGCTACCATTCCACCATCGTTTGAAGTGTTTTTTTCTTCGTAAATCCATAGGGCCTACATTAGAAACACGTCGACAAAATAAAGGGTTCTGCTAGCACGCTGCAACGTTGTTTACAAGGCAGATAGGCGGGCGCCTTAAGATCTAATCGAAATTGTCCGCTGGAAGGTGTTGGTCATTAGGGGGTTAAATAATTAAAAAAAAAAAATTCGCGCGCATTTTACAGCTTTACAGATTCGATTCCAGTGCATATTTGGTTTATTATCTACGTAATACGAGTTACGCGTCTAAGTGAAAAAACTACAAATAAACAGTCAGTGTTTTCTAGTTAATTACTTCTTTTGAGAACCTGGCTCTTACAGCAGATTATTAGGGGTAATTTGACCCGTCTCATTCTGCCTCCATGCCCACTTCAATATACCGAGAATTCCGTGCGAATTTCAAACATTTGGGAAAATAGCGAACATCTGTCATTTGTTGTGGATCACAGCTGTTTTACAGACTGTCTCTCCTCATATTTTTGTTGCCTTTAATGTCGGTTTACGCTGCGAACATGAACGCAATTACCGTAAGAACGAAAACCTGCGGTTTACGATTGCGCGTGCATGTAGTCTAATCTTAGAAAATGGCCGCTGGTGTCAGTTGTTCGTTGGTTCTAGGTCACTACATTGATCTCATGTATTTTATTTCATGACTATTAGGTATTGTAAATTTGCTACGTTTTCCGTATTTTTTTTTCTCCTTCGGCCATAGTAAAATATGTGATGGGTTTTCTTATTCTAAATCTGTTTGCTAAACTGCCTTTAAAATGTTTAAGAGCAAATTATTTTGTAGGGCATTCCTCGTAAATATGTGTTGTATGGCAACCAAAATAATAAAGGTATAAACGTTGCGTATTACCGTACCCTCCTAACCTTACTTGTAGATCAAGCAACTCAATTCTCTACTGCTTACAGCAAACAAACAAATCCATAACATCACGGTAGCTACTATGGTATTCATGTATTTATACTTAAATAAAAAAATACTCTGCAACAAATATGATGTACTTCATCTGTATCAGTAGAGGGTTAGTTTGCAATTGCATCGTAGAATAAACGTAGTAATTAACTTATGGTAAAACACATAAGAACGTAGGTAGGCAAATTATCACGTCAAAATATAAATACATCACTCCTAATTTATTCACGGAATCGCACAAATAAGTAGAACTGCTCTATGATGGTGTAAAGTAGGCCTAACGTAACTGCATGGTTATGTCACACTACACTCGTCATATAAAAATAAATTCCTTATTTTATTCGAAAAAAATTTAATTTTCCAAGAAAATTATTTACCTTCATATTGTTAGCCTAAGGTGGTTAAAACGATTCAGCGAAAATTTTGCCGAATTTGAAGGTTGAAGGTATACGTTAATAAAATAATTTTACACCACATACATTCATACACTTTTCTTAATTTTACTTTGTGAAATGCGTGAAGATATCTAGGAGCGGGCAAGAAGTGTATCTCAACTTGAAAGTAATTTTTTTTTTTAAAAATATAAATACAATTGTTCTTCGCCAGAGATACTGATACATTGGTTGCTAAGCAACGGAGGCAAAAGTAATGTTGGGCGGCTGTATTGACGATTTTTTTCTTAGCGTTCCTATTGGCCGAAACCCTTATGCTTTACGGTACGAAAAAAAAATATAACCATTTCATACACGTCTTTACGTCGGCGACGTAATTCTACACGACACGTATGCGTCACCATAAACTTTGTCGTACGAAAACCCAGCTTTCATTTCCATACGCTTACGTCTGATACGTACATGCATGCATCGTAAACCGACCTTTACGGGTCGGTGACCGTAGAATTGAAATTTCCACCTCCCTCCGTCTCAAATCTCTTCCGCCGACTCATAATAAATTCCAGTTTTTAGCGCGGGGCGATCGACGCGTCGCGTCGCGCCGCCCGGATGTGTGAGCCCCTCCAACAATGGACGGCGGCGGCCCGGCCGGAAACGGCATTTCGCTCGGGTAATGATGAACAGGTGTGTTTTGCCAACAACACTTTTAGCCCCCCCCCTCCTCCACTAGGGTTCGTTTGAACAATGGCGCCCTCGGGGACGATGCGGGAGTTTTTTTTTCTGCAATTCCCAGACCGGGTGTGTTGCTGTAATTGGTGGTTGTGCAGCCAGCTGCGGGGTGCATGTGCGATGGTTGGTGAGTCAGTGTTATCAGATTTTCGTTCCAATGCTGTCAACAAAGTAAGACGATACAACAGGGATCTTGAAATCATACAAAATTATTTCGTTAACAAAGAGGATAAGAAAAGTAAATTACTAATTGGACATCTAACTGTGAATAATTGAAGCTTGCAAACATACAGATCCAACGTTGTTAACAGTGAAAGCTGTAGGACCAACATTTAAGTTATATAAATCGCAATTTCATCAAACAAATTGGATGCAGGATAAGAATCTCTGAGATAGGTGGGGCTGAATTCGACCGACAAACTTCGGGAGGTGATTCCTTATGAAAAAAACAAGTAGAAAATATACGGAACACTTTGAACCTTAATCATAGAAAATTTGAAGTGTATTTTTTGTCAAATAATGGAAATGAAGAGGCATTTAATGGTGACAAATTGAGCATTGTTTTATACCATCGGGACCTTGAAATACAATTTCGAATCACATAAATACCTTACACCCTAATACTAAATACTAGGGCGGCTACCTCTTTTATTACACGCCACTTTTCTGCCATCAGGAATTACGAACTTTTAATACGACTTTCTACTAGAGAAGCACGTCAGAAGTAAAAAAGGTCGCTTTGTTGTAAATGCGTTGGACCAACCGTTTTCGTGTAAAGTTCGTAAAAATAGTGGGCTGCAGTCAGACAGTTCTTACTACGTAGGCAATACGGCATACACGTTTGAATGGCTGGCTGCCGTACCAACTGCTATGACTAAGGGATGGGAGAGAATGGAGGCCTAACATCTCATCAACAGCTAAGATCATTAGATACAGTAACACGAAGAACTGAACAATGTCAGAGAACCGGGAAAGGAATCGGCCATGACCAATACCAAGGGATTCGACCCATCATTCGCCTAAAGTGATTTCGGGAAACCGTGGGAAACAGGAACAAGAATGGGCGGAGTCGGGAATCGAACCCGTAGATTACTGCAACGTGACACACTTGCACCACCTCACTCGTTGACAAGAATGGAGGAATGTTGTTGAATAACATTATCACAAACCAGGTTACAGTACAAGTAACAATTTATTTTAGAACTGTGTGTGTATTAAGGTACTGCTATTTTGTAATACCAGTTGTAACATGTAGGTTTGAGCCCTTAAATACAGGCATCTAAACTTTAAATCCTTGTCGTGTTAATGTCATCGTTTAAATAGTATTTGTATTTTTGTTATATTGGGGCCGACTTTATTACTTAGAATTTGTAAGTGTTAAAGTTAATTAATTTTTTGTTTTTATTTTTATAAAGAATTCTCAGTACACAAGGAACGGAGCAGTTTAGTGCATCACTGGAGTGATTTGGGCGTGGCATAAAATCATTTTAAGTGCAGTAGAGATTTACATACTCTTTGTCGGAGTGCAGTTGGCAAAGAATAAGCACGGAAGGGACTGTTACATGAACTGTGATGGCCACCGAGCTGCCCTGGGTCGAAATCCTGCACTTTTGAGTTCCACTGAAGGAATGAAGGAACAATGTCCCGCTGGCCAGTCCAGAAGGCTTGCTGAAATCCTCCCATGTTTCATCGGGAGGTTTAAAAATGAAGAATTCCCTGTGAAACCTCTATCTCAGTAGTGTTAACGTCCCGCTGTCGCGTTTCCCCGAACAGAACAGTTCAGTAATATTTTTGGACGTATTTTGTTTAAACTCACGGAGACCTCTGAAATTTAAATGGTCTACCTGATCATAGTTAGTAGGTGAAACGTATCAGTAATTGATAGACAAAATTGAGAACTCAATTTGCCTTATGTGTGTGTTGCACGTTGGTTTGTCGTCCTCCTGCACTTTGCTATGTTATCAGAACTTACAGGTTATTAGGACGGCCGTTAAAATTAATTGAAGACATGAATTAAACGTATTATTTTATTTTGAACAGAGATTTTGGTATCGTCGGTAGTATTAAATTTTATACTGTAGTGTACGACGTCATGTCATAGTCTGTTTTTTGTTTGTCCCTACAAAAATTTGGTTTTCGTAATCACTCATTGCTGTTAAAATACTTCAATGATAGTAATGTAAATAAGAAAATATTACTTTGTGTAGTGTATTTGTATCCATAGTTCACTGAATTCACTGTTGTGTACTATAATACAAATTTGAACGTTATAAAATTGTAGAGTATAATCCATCTATTGAATACGGTTACATAACATTTAATTATTACGTGTTTTTCTGGATGACCTCACAAAAATTCCAATTCGTGTCTTCACTTTTATGCCCCACCTCGCTTGTTCGAGATGTAATGACTGCAGAATTTTATGCATGTCGTAGGTACCAGAACTGGATTCTTCTCGTAACTGTCCACGACCCACTGTTTTCGTATGTAATCCTCATTAGTCGACTACAGCGATACATGTACAGAACGCGAGGAATACGAATAGTTTGTCTGTAAGCACACCGACAAATTATTGCGAATGTAACAGTACTCCATTGTTAATGAAACGTCTACAGTATGAGCATGTTCCTCCATTCTTGTCAACGAGCGAGGTGGTGCAAGTGTGTCACGTTGCAGTAATCTACGGGTTCGATTCCCGACTCCGCCCATTCTTGTTCCTGTTTCCCGAAATCACTTTAGGCGAATGATGGGTCGAATCCCTTGGTATTGGCCATGGTCGATTCCTT
Source organism: Medauroidea extradentata (assembly GCA_003012365.1). Taxonomy (NCBI): domain Eukaryota; kingdom Metazoa; phylum Arthropoda; class Insecta; order Phasmatodea; family Phasmatidae; genus Medauroidea; species Medauroidea extradentata. The sequence continues at coordinate 556 of PNEQ01076660.1, read as the reverse complement.
TCCCGGTTCTCTGACATTGTTCATTTCTTCGTGTTACTGTAGCTATTGATGATATGTCAGGCCTCCATTCTCTCCCATCCCTTAGTCATAGCAGTTGGTACGGCAGCCAGCCATTCAAACGTGTATGCCGTATTGCCTACGTAGTAAGGACTGTCTGACTGCAGCCCACTCTTTTTACGAACTTTACGCGAAAACGGTTGGTTCTACGCATTTACAACAAGGCGACCTTTTTTACTTCTGACGTACTTCTCTAGTAGAAAACCGTATTAAAAGTTCGTAATTCCTGATGGTAGAAAAGTGGCATGTAATAAAAGAGGTATAGTGGGACAACAAACAAAACGAGTCGCTACAATTTCACTCTGCGCAGATGCTCCTACTCCCTCTCCTTCACCATTAGAGGAAGCGACCAACCAGGCCCGTAGAACTGCAAGAAGTGTCGGGCGAGTCCACTGCCGCTGTATGAAGGGGTAGGGGTATTCATTTCAGCTCCGACAACGGCCGAGGGCGGATGTATATTCACTGGTTCGAAAATGTCGACCGTGTAGTAGTAGCAGTC
>PNEQ01076659.1:0-25283 GCA_003012365.1 Medauroidea extradentata | reverse complement strand
TTTCAATACACGCCCAGCTTACCAGAAGATTACTGGCTTCAGCTTGTACGTGGAGCTGTTGCCCTATTTGACTGAGCCAATAAGAATCCCGATATTGTAATATTGGATGCCTGGTATTGGTCTGCAGACAGCTACGTTGTGTCAGTGTTTTCAAGGCTATCTTGGCACAAAACATTTTCGCGATATACCATCATCTCTAACAATGAACATTTGCCTCCATAACCAGCAACAAATATAATACATACTTTTTGTTTTTCTTTCAATAACGTTATTGTCTATAGACAAAGTATTGTCTCTCAAAGTTCGTGCATGTTTTCTTATCAACATAAAACTTTAAAAATTAAATATCAGCTTTCCGACTTTATCTTCCTATTCATAAAAACATTAAATTTACTCCAAAACAGAACAGAAAATATTTAACATTAATGACAGGTAAATAAATAATTTTAAGCAGAGAATAAAGTAAACATTAAATAACAATATCTACACCTGTAGCATTCTTACAATTGCTCTACGAGTAGGCCTAGTTAACAATTTAAAAAACGATTATTTGGTATTACTTACATTTCCTTTAAAAATTTTGTCATTGTAAACAGTAATATTTTACCACCAGAAAGTTATTTTTTGAACATGAAGATTTTATCAAATTAATTAACTAACTCTAAAAAAACATTGATCCTAAGAAACTGGAAGGCGACACAATTTCTACTGTAAACTTTAAACAAATATATCTTTAGTGGCAACGCAACTTTGCAGTGGTTCATAAGCAAGCAAGATTTGTCTTTGCTGCAACACAATGTGTGTCGTCTCAATGAACGTATTTTATAAATTTTACCTTTGTGTTTTAAATCGTTTACAAAAGTAGTTAGTTAGAAAGTAACTAGAAATTATTCGTCACGTGATGATGCTGATATATCATCAAATGTATCCTGAAATAACAGTAAATATATATTTTTTTTCATCTAACGTTTTGGAAGAAAATCATTGAATAGTAAATAGGTCACTTAAGAAATATTATTGTAAAGCTAAGTATATAGCCGATGGTTTACATCATAATATATTAATCACGCTAGTTAGAAAAAATGTTTTTAAATTTATAACAGTAATTTTTATGTTGTTTACAGAAAATAAAATTATTAACTATTCAACTTGATAATATTTTAATCCATAGTTAACTAACCATATTTTAGGCAGTTGTAAATTGACTAAATAAATAGTGGTCACGTGACCAAGAATTCCTATTTATCAAAAACTAATTATTTTTTATAATCGCTTTAAGGCATAAAAGGGAGCATTATAAAACACTTTCTTTGAACCTACACAAATTTTGTTGCTGTTAAGAACAATTATGTTTGCTTATAAACATTACAATATTTAGCACTGTTGTGATAAAACACACGCAGACAACTTTAGTTCGTTTCACTTTTTGTTAAACTGTCGCCACTTTGATGTTTCCACCAACAGTTTGAGTTAAAATTTTTACGTTACGTGCGCTTACCGAATGCCCTTTCTTTAACACGTGTAGCTATTAGTTAACTCTTGCGACACGAACTATTGGCGACACGAACCACGCCCTGGAGGAGCGTGTTGCTATGGCAACGAGAGGTGGGATTTGAAACCCATTAATGCTAAGCTGTGATGAGAGCGATGTAAGCTCACAGCTTCGAACCCCACCCTGCCTCTCCTCGTGAGCACAGCGTCTGCCTTTCTTACAAAGTATACTGTCTTACAAATGTTTCGCCACTCAAAAAACACTGACCTGAACAGTCCATGCTGTGGTGAAGATGTAGATCTATTTCACAATAAGGAATGGCCACCGACTTGTTGATTCTATATACGTTGTTGAATTTCAAACGGAACTAACTCGAGCTCGAGGAAATCTGTGGATTTAAATTACACGAATAGGTAGCGAATGTGCCGAGTAAATCCCTGTGGATTCAGATATGGTCAAGTAAGATGATAATCCATAATTCTCCCATAGGAGTTTGGAGGTAAGGTAGTAAGCTTTATGTATTGTCGACAGCGAGGTCATTATAGATGGTGAGACACAACTTGGTACAATGACAGCAGCTGGGAGAGGAGTCAGCCATGGTCTTTGTTAAGGAGCCATCCCAGAATTCACCTGGAGACAATTTTGGAAACCATGGAAAACCGGAGCCGGGTATCAAACGCGGGACCTCACGCATGTTATTCCATTTACCGTTTCGCCACTTCGCTCGGTAGGTGTATAGAGAAAATAAGTGTGATTACTAGAGCCAGGAAGTTTTCGCGAAAATATTTTTGTACTACTTTGTTTCAGTGCCTTACGTGCGCACCTGCATTTCTGCTTCGTGGTTTATGATTGGATGTTTTAAGTACCAGCGTTTTTGTGTTCTGTCAGCAAATCAACGACGTATGGTGTCGCAATTAACATTGTTCTGATTGAGCGGAGTAGTTTTCCGTTAGACTGTGCCAAAGACACACGCCCAATCAACATAAACTAGAGCTGCTGACGTGCACGCAAGTGACTGAAACAAAGTGAGGCAAAAATCTTTTCGCGAAAACTTCCTGGCCCTAGTGATTGCGCACCGAGTTATCATGTACTTCACGGGACGGTGGATTGTAAGAGACAAGTATGTTACAGCGACCAGCACTTGTCCTGACATTCATCCGCACGACCTTCTCACATATGAGCTCATAAAAGTTCTCTTGCACGATATAGCATATATAGAGACACTGGAAAATCGTAGAACATTTTAACATAGTCACCAATTAACTGTAGTATCTCAATCGTGACAGGTGTGAGTAGTTTTCTGGCAAATCACACACGTTCTGTGTTAAAACTGTACAGTTCTAATTTGGTCTGTTGAAGAGGGACACAATGCTTCATATAAATAATAGCCGATATAGGTGCAGTGATACACAGAGCATGTTGGAACCTCAATTTTTTTTGGAAACTAGTTTCCAAAAAATTTTTTGTAACACTACAAGCAATTATTGTAAAATGAACCAGATATTAGCAGAAATGTTTGTACACATACAAAGAAATTTGTAAATGTACAAGATTTTTGTAAATTTTACAGAATATTTTCGTAGTGTTACAAAACACTTTTTTAGAAACTGGTTTCCAAAAAAAAACTTAATTACAAATTTTTTTACAGTGTAGCAAACAATTAACTTTTCCCGCGATTTACCAGTGTCTTTAATCATATAAGTTGAAAGAAAATCTGTTTACCAGCATTATGGTTGCCTAAAACCAATTTCAAGGCAATGATGTGTGTTCAGAAAATTTAGCACAGATTTTAATAATCCAACTTAAGAGCGTTATCTAATACTTCTTGTTGGATAGCTTCTAATGGCACAACATTAAATACTTAGCAAATTAAGACTGATTAACTTTTATGATGTCATGTTTCCTAACATTCCCTCGGAGCGTTATTTGTGCAAAACCACGATGTTTAGATCACATGACATTTGTGGGAAACTGAATGTAAACACCGGTGTTCACAATTTTCCATTACTGGTTGCCTACCTCGTAAACATTAAATCAAAGATGCAACTTTTCCTCTAAAATAAAAAAATATAAACTTTTTCACAAATTTTTTGTTTCAAATTGTGCCGAAATTTAATAATCTGTAAGAAAAAAACCTTTACTTGTAACATTCTTTCATTGTCTTAAAAAGTCATGGTATTAACACCCCAATTCTATACGACCTTGGTGGGACTACAACCCAAAATATTAATTTTATAAATGCTTGCAATATTAAAAAATATTGATCATAACTATGTTTCAGTTTCCAAACTACAGCAGTTAAATAATTTTTTTCTCGAATTTGGGAAGTGTCAAATTTTACCTAGGCCACAGGTTGACATTCTCAATATAGCTATTTCCACTTGAGTAATAACCTGTCAAAACTTGTATTCATGTTATTTGTGTATGTTTGTGTGTCTAACAGAACTTCAGTACATATTTATTAATACAACTGTGATGATGACTTTGGTTTTATTGCAACATCACATGTACTCTGCACTACTGAAAGTGTTAAATGCGTTGCGGTGAGACGAAGGCAATTCTCATCGCTAACTTCGATGTTTTAGAAGTCAGCTCGGCAGTGGCCACTTCATTAGCGCAATGAGGACGAAGTGTTATGTTAGTGGTTGTGAACGACCTCCTGTTGTTACACCCTCAGCCCTGCCAACACAAAGGGGCGTACAAAAATGACACAGCACGCCTGTGGTGGGTGGGGGAGTGGGAGGGATCCAGAGAGGATAAAAGAGCTCGTAATTAACCTGCTTGCCTGTTACACGACGCTACAGGCTTCACGTGACTCTTCCTCTATTACCAGAGTACACTTTAGAGATCAGGTTTAATATTTCTCATTCAGACATTGTGTCAGCACTGATGAGTGTTGATCATGAGAGAAACTTATGACTGGCATTGTACGCAGTTAGAATTGAGTACCCAATATGACCAGAAACTTATCAGATATCGTCCTGATTTGCTTACATAGTACACATCGCAGTAACCTTATTTTGATTGGTACAGTGAAACGAGAAACGTCTTCCCACAAAGACACGGCTGCCTATAATAACGAAACAAACTTGCTTATCGCACTGATATAATATGGCGCAGAAATCTTGTAAATCAAGAGGCTCTACTTATAATGAATAATTTATCACTATAAAAGCTAAATATTTTCAAACTTCCAATCAAACATATAAGTCACAATGTTCATTCTTCGTTATTCGTGTGATTTTTATTTATCTGGACTAATAATACCTGGTATGTTGTTACTGAATGTTTGTTAAACTTCTGCACATATTTTGATCGTGTCAGTACAGTCATCAAATGTCCATAAAGCGCGTTATGCTACAGTGTTTGAGGAACTATTTTGACTCCAGGGATTTTCATAAATTTTCGCTTTATGTTGGTGTCTAAAGTTATTCTCAGCAGCGAAAACATTTCATAATTAGAGATGTTGGTATATCGCGAAAATGTTTTGTGCTAACATGCCCTTAAAAACACTGTAGTTTCTTGTGGCATGTATGATTGGGTGATATATGTCTGACACAACGTAGCTGTCGGCAGACCAATAACAGGCATCAAATATTACAATACCGGATTTTTATTGGCTTAGTAAATTAGGGTTGCAGCTCTACGTACAAGCGAAGACCAGACATCTTTTCAAGAGCTGAACGTGCTTTGAAACCCAGCAAACAGTCACGTATTCCCGCGATAGTCCATCATCTCTCTTCATAATCTGAGGAGAAGCTTGTACTGAATGTCTAGTACTTGAATATATTCCTCTCCTCCGTGTAGTTTCGTTCAATTTATATGAAAATTCTCTCGAAAAAAAATTTTTGCACCAGCCTGTTTGAAAGCATCAAGTGGACGTTTGTAGTTTTTCTTCGTTGTCAGTGATTGAATGTGTTTAATACGCAGTGTCTTTGGTTACTAGCCGCAAAGTACAGACGTGTTGTTCTGCTGTAAACTTGTGTGTGGCACAACCAATGAGAGGCGCTCGTGGGCAAATAGACGCGGTTCGAGGTTATATGAGCACTTTCAAACCCTGGAGACGTTTTACCTTTTAGATAATGTATAGTTCCCTGCCACGTTTTATAAAAACAAAGCAACTTGAGTAACAAAGTGACCAGATATGCCATTCTCAAAAAGTTAATTTGTGAGTTCACAGCAAATACTGGTTTTTGAAAACTATTTTTACAGATAATGGTTTAACGCGAAAATGTTTTGTGTCAACATACCTTTGATAACGCTGTAGTATATTGCAACACATATGATTGGGTGATGTACGTCTGACACAACGTAGCTGCCTACAGACAAGCAACAGACATCAAATGTTACAACAGCGGGATTCTTATTGGCTCAGTCAAATAGGGAAACAGTTCTACGTACAAGCGAAAGCCAGTCATCTTGTAGTACACTAATGATGGTTTATCGCGGGAAAACTTGACTGTTTGTTGGGTTTCAACGTAAGTTCAGCTTGTCAAAAATTACTGGCTGTTACTTGTTTATACAATACTTACCTCATTTGACTGAGCCAATAATAATCCCGTTGTTGTAATATTTGGTGCCTGTTACTGGTCTGTAGATAGCTACGTTGTGTCTGATGTATATCACCCAATCATATATGTACCAAAAACCACAGTGTTTTCAACGGTATGTTGGTACAAAAATTTTTCGCGATATACCATTATCTCTAACTAATCTAAACAAAATGCCCTTAAAATTGTTTACTTTTTCGTGAACCAACTATGCTAACTGCCAAAACTATGGTGCAGACATTCGCACATGAACCCAAGATATCAAACAGGCTGATGCAAAAACATTTCCGCAAAAAATTCTTGTCACTAGTGATGTCTTCTGTGTTCAGACGTACTAGCAGCAGCTGAGAGCAGGTGTATTGTAAGAAACCCTGGGATAAGTTGCGGGGAAGTTGTCTGTTTGCTAGACTCCAACGTGCTGTACATAACACTGGAAGAAGGTTGATGTTGGCTATCGTTAGAGATGATGGTATATCACGAAAATGTTTTGTGCCATCATAACCTTGAAAACTCTGAAGTTTCTCCCAACAACTGTGGTTGGGTGATGCACGTCTGATACAATGTAGCTGCCTGCCCACCAATAACAGGCCTCAGATAGTTCCAATTGCGGGATTCTTATTGGCTCAGTCAAATAGAGCAACAGCTCTACGCACAAACGAAAGCCAGTAAAACTTTTAGTGAGCTGAAAGTGCGTTGAAACCCAGCAAACAAACAAGTTTTTCTACGATAAACCATCATCAGAGACTCGGATATATCGCGTGTTCAACGACCAGCCGACTAGACTGCACAGTCCTGTATACACTATGTCCTCAGTTGCTTGTATATTGGCTGCTGCTGCAGTGAGAAGCCAGTTTAAGGGTGTTCAAGTGCGATAAAATCACAATTTTATATCTTTATGAAATATTGTTAGTTTTGTAGGCAGTACTTGTGAGTATAGTTTCCTCTTACAAAATAATTTTAGCTTACATTGTTTTCTCATAACGGTGCGACAAAGTCAAAATTTTCCTGTTCTGCTGCCATGCAATTAGTGAAAACCAACTGACCTACTCGAATAAAATAATTCACTGTGATATTACATCCAATGAGCTATGCAATAAAGAATTTAAAAGAACATAACGTTACATTTGGAATTTTTTAAAAAATCGCAAAAGTATAAGGGAAAAGTTGATAATGCAGCTATTTTTTTAAAATACAAAAATAGTTGACGGGATTTTTAAAAAAGGTTTTATTTCCTAGTCCGTGCACAGTAAAAAAAAGTTTGGGAATCATCCTACACGTGAAATGGAAGTAATTAACCTATACGTGGTATGGGCATTTTTCCGTACAATATTGTATCATTTTCATACAAAGTTGGCTTTTTGCCTATACGTGTTTCTTCTTCGTACTATTTAATAGTACGCTTACCATAATTACATGGGAAATTTCTTCGTTGTATTCAAGTTCTCAGAACTCCTATACAAATATGTGGTACTGGTACAAACAATTTCTTACAGTGTGGCATGTTATTTCATTGTGAATTGTCTCACTTAAGTAAGTCAATTGGTTTTCACTATTTACATGGCAACAGAACATGCCAATTTTGACTTTGTTGCACCGCTATGAGAAAACTATGCGAGTTATTGTTTCGTAAGAGGAAACTGTACTCACAAGTATCGTCTACAAAACTAACAATATTTAATATAAATATAAAATTATGATTTTATCGCACTTGAACACCCTTAACGTCTAACGGTTGTTATAATCTAAACTTGTTATTGGTCCATCATAAGCGAGGACTAAACTAACAAATGGAGGCACATTCACGAGAGTAACTTCTATGAGAGTTTGCAATATAGCTTGGTCTGAAATGAATTTGCACAATTTCCCGGTCTCTAGCCATCATCTCTAGCTATCGTTAATTGAAACATTGTTTCTCACTTCAACAGGCCCAATAATCAATGCATATAGCTTTAACTCAGAACGTGTGTAATTTGTCCCAAATCAGTTCAAACGTGGCACAAATTGCATAATCAAATAAAGAAGGATAAATATATAACAGGTTATTGTAGACTATGTTGACTTGTAATATTTTATCGAAGTGTGTGTACGTGTGTTGTGTTTCTGCACAGCGCGGACGGCAACTTCGAGGTGACCTTGGCGACTAAGGCAACTCTCAACTACACGGGCCGAGTGGAGTGGAAACCACCAGCCATCTACAAGTCCTCGTGTGAGATTGATGTCGAGTACTTCCCCTTCGACGAGCAGACGTGCGTCATGAAGTTCGGCTCCTGGACCTACGACGGGTTCCAGGTAACTGCATCTATACAAAGTTCAGTACTTTAGCTTCCATGTGTTTCATCACTGGTAAATACAGGCGTAAAGATAAAGTAGGCAAAACCACAGTTGAAATACTTTCATAGGGACCCGGAAATGTCGGGGGTTCAACGACCAGCCGACTGGATTCCAGAGTCCTGTGTACACTATGTCCTCAGATAATTGTACATTGGCTGCTGGTCCAGTGATTTGTACCTCGGTTTTCAGTGATTATTCTCGCGCAGGCCTGCTATTGGTTAACAGTTATCAAGGACAAGTTTGAGAGCCAGTGGACCAATCTTGAAAGTAATTTGTACGAATATGTTTCCAAAATATAACTAGTTCTGGAATGAGTCCGAGAAATTTCCGGCTCTCTAACAACTAGGAATCTTTGTATAGTTATCGGAAACTTACGCTGTAAAAATGTTCACAAACCTGTATCGGGGCCTTATTGTACATTTGTAGCTCTTCTTCATGGTTATTAATAGAATGTTTCTAAGCGAATACATCACTCAGTACGCCGAGCTAATGAGAATAAAGTTACTGCGATACAATACGTCTGTGACTGGTGCATATACAGCTCCATGAAATTTGAAGTTAGAAACACTTTATTACGGGCCATGAAGTACAGCGGTTAGTGTGTATGTAAGGCGTTTAAACAATCTGGCGACAAATCTCTGGCGCTAGTTATAAACAATTTCATACTGTAATTGCCATAAAAACAGATCACGTAAATATTCAGAAAATGAGTCGCAATTTTTAAAATATTTACCATATTTCGAAACATTTTCCACAGATACAGTAATGTGATCTATCGAACGAGCGTGGCAGTTATTTTACAAATACTTCTGTTTAAAAGGTTTTCTAGTAGATTTAGGAGTTATTGATTTCAATTTCCAATAAGTCCCAATACTGCTAAATGAATTGATATTAACAAATAAATACTTTTCGCTGTGGCAAACAATTATACTTGTTTTCTGCAAACTGCTATCTTGATTTTGAGTGAAAGACTTCCGTCCAAACGTCAATTCACAGCTTCTTGGCTACATAATTGTCGAATTATATACGACTCCGTAAGAAGCTATGTATTGAAGGCTGTCGTAAAGTCAATTGTTAAAGAAAAATGCAAAAGTTTTTAATTTAATAAACACCTGAACTACTTTTCCTCACCTACCAATCCCTCTACTACGGCTGTAGATGCGTGATACCGTCTCGCTGACGAGACACGTACGTGGATTCATTTATCTCTTTCTGACCTAGTGTAGAATATGGTCTACATGTTGCACAAGTGGTTTACTCATGACTAAAGCTGTACATACCAAAACTCGATGTACGTCTAACTTGGTTTCTTTCAAGTGGCTTGTGACTGATATGTGTAATTTGTATACAGTTGTGGTCATAGTTCTATCATCAACAAATACTTCAAATACTTATTTCACTCGTTGTGGCACGGGATTACTCTAAGTACAGCCTAGAAAACCACAAGTATGTGTGTGTGTGTGTGTGTATATATATATATATATATATATATATATATATATATATATATATATATATATATATATATATGATGAAGTGCCCTGACTGACACACTCACTCACTCACTCACTCACTCACTCATCAACGCACAGCCCAAACCGCTCGACCTAGAATCATGAAATTATTAGGGTAGCGTCCCATTTGCCCGTAGGCCCTCAATAAGAGTGGATTTTTCGAAATTCGATAATTATGGGGGTGAAAAGGGGTGAAATGTGTTTTCAAAGAATCTTTTATATCTCATTAACCGGGAAAGTCATCATAATTTTTTCAGATAGTGAGGTGAATTTTTATAATGGTGCTTAAGTAAATATCTAAAAAGTATTTTTAGAATTTTTCGAAATTCGCCCTTTAAAAAAAATAAAACGTGTTTTTAATTAATTACACTTATCTCCTAAACCAGTGGAAATATTGAAATGGTTTTTGCTTAAAAATTAATCTTACGTAAATATAAAAAAAAAAAAAAAGGGATTTCAGGATTTTTCGAAATTCGTCCTTGAAAGCTGTTTAAAAAATTAAATACGTTTTCAAATAATCATCTGTGCCGCTTATACCCGTTGAGATATCGAAATGATTTTTTGATAAGAATGAAGCTTATGTAAATATCTACAAACCAAATTCAGGATTTTATGAAATTCGAAAATGAAGGACGTTAGTCTCCCGAAAAAAAAAAAGAATGATCATGAAGAAATAATAAACAGTTGTTTATTTTTGCCAAACTACTTATAAGTAAACCTCTTTGGACTGTAGCCTGTACGTACGAAAGAATTATCACGGCCTGCCTTTAAGGATTCACTCAGGTATTGTATAAAGTTTGTGGTGTGGGAGGGGTGGGGTTACGGGTTCGTATCCCATGCGAGACTTTGCGATGGGAATTACTATGACATCATACGAGCATATTGCGCGCGCTCTTTACACTGAGCTAATACAATATTTATAGTTCACTGTTATTGAGTACGCTAGCTGTTAAATGCCTTCATCAAATATTTTATCCATAGTTACTCTTTACATTACATAATTTCACGTGGGCAAAGCCGCAAAAAATTTTTGTAGTTCTAATAGCAAAAACCTTCTAAACTTGGTTTCCAAAGAAGTTTCTTTGTAATACTGAAATAGTTCTTGTAAAAAATAGCAAATGTAAGTTATGCGTTTATAAAACTACAAGTTATGGCCTTGAATTTGTACTTTATATAAGGAAAAGTCAGCTTGAATTAATATATTCTGAAAATTTAACTAAATTTATTTACTACATAGCTTAACTGTTAAACATCTAAATGTATTCATATATATATATATATATATATATTTAGGAAAATCGCGAATGCACTTGAATTCTAAAATTCATACTAAGTGAAACATCTTTGATAAATAGGCAATTTTAATAAATCACGAAAATAGTTAATTGCATTATAATCATATTCCTTAAAGTAACCACTGCAGTGTGAAATATTCCAGTACATTTTAGTTATTTCTACGCTCCAGATGTATATGAATTGTGACTTTGCCACAAATTTTTATGAGACCACTATGAAAAGTACACAGTTTTGCATGGAAAAAGTTGTATTCTCATGCAATGTCAGCAAAACAAACATCATCTCATAAAAAAGCTAATATAAAAAAAGCGTAGCGGCTAGTACTTTTAACAATGGACTCTTGAAATTCTCCGAAAGGTTTTTTGCACCACTTTTGTTTCAATGCCTTAGATGCTGACCTGCAGTTCTGCATTGTGGTCAGTGATTGGCTGTTTTTAACTCCTAGTGTATTGAAGTTCTTCTACTTGTCACAGTAACTTTGTTCTGATTAGCTGAGTTAAAAAAAAGAAACCTCTGCTCAAAAACACGCTGCAAATAACCATGAAGCAGAGCTGCATATGTGAACGTAAGGCACTGAAACAAACTGGGGCAATATATTTTCGTGGAAATTAGGGCTGTGTACTCTTTAACACATTTTCATATGCGTAATATTACACTCTAAATTTGAATTAGTGAATATTCACTGATTCACGCTGATGGATGGAGCAGTTTCAACAATTTGATTCTGTGAAAATAGTCACAGTTTAATTAGTGAATATTCACTGATTTCCTTTAAGAGTGCCAACATCTCTCAAGTGAATCAGTGAATATTCACAGTTTTTCAAGTTGTTTTCAATGAACATTTTTCACTTACTAACTCAGTGAATAATTACTGGAAAATCTGTGGACATTCACTAATTAACTTGTGGAATGTTGGCACTCTTTATCATAATATGTGAATAGTGACCGATTTCACAGTGGTTTCTCACTGATTCAATTTGTTGAAACTGCTCCATCCATCGGCGTGAATCAGTAAATATTCACTAATTCAGATTTAGAGTGTAGTCAAAATTGAAATCAGTTTACTTGGGTATGTCACAAAATAGATGCCTGGTTACTATTGGTTACATCCAAGACGATGTTTGCATATGGGAGAAGAATGTGCTCTGACTGGAAGGTTAGCAGTGTTTTCCGAGCCGTAACATGAACGCTAAACCAAGCGTAGTAAATTAGCGCCAGTAATTAGCGGGCGAGGATCTGGTCCAGAATGATTCACAGCTGCACACTGGAGTGTGATGCAGAGTAAATGCCGACTCACATGTGAACCATTTACGCTGCAGGACGATTCACACGTACATAGTGTTATATACAGACATCCTGGGTAACATGTAAGCTGTGTGTGTACAGCGCGACAAATACATTAGCACTGTGGTGTACAGTTCGACTGAAACCTGCCTGTTCTCTTCAACATCGAACTCTGATAGGCTCTTGTCCGTTTATTTATTTAACATATATACGGAGCTCCGGCCATTCTGATTTTGATTTTGCATGGTTTCCAGCACAATGAATCACTTTCGTCTCCACTATAACATTTTGTTTAAATAACTTCGCTGCTAAAGTATGTATCTTGCGGTAAGGAAATCTTACCTTGCAGCAAAGAAAACGTGGAAAATTTATGTTTCGTTTTCACAGATTGTCTATAAAAGTTTTCTTTGAAAGTAGGTTTTTGATGTAAAGGTAAAATAATTTTTCAAAATCCAGACTTTATTGAAAATACCACAACTATCGTCACGAAAAATATTTCAAGTACAATTTTTTTAAATATGCCACAGTTTTTGTTAACATTACTTACGAAATAACTTTGCAGCGACAAATATTTAAACAGACTTTGTTGTGACAATGGAAATGTTTTTACTGTGTTAATTCGGTACTTGTAAATGTATTTAATTACATGAACTTGAAGTACTCATACTGCTGATTTGACCAATCAGTAGAGAGTGAAATGTTGTTTCGTATCGAATTAAATATTTTGAATACAATGCATCATTTCACTCTAAACAACTACTGATTGGTCATATTAGTAATATAAGTACTTCAAGCCATGAAGTAAAGCTGTTACTATAATTCTTCTCCTTACAAAAAATACGATATGGCATGAAACACGTGCTCAAGAGCCAACTTTCTAGAAGTGAGCCCGAACATCTGAAGCATCAACTACATGGTATCACGACAGAACTTCTGGGACACATTTGCAGCTCTGCTCCATGGTTAATTGTAGCGTGTCTTTGAGCAGAGGTGTCTTTTTTTAACTCAGTTAATCAGAACAAGATTACTGTGACCCACACGTATGTAATTGACAGGTAGAACTTCAATACACTAGGAGTTAAAAACAGCCAATCACTGACCATCTGAAGACCACACAAACGCCTCATTAAATCAGAAACAACTACAATTTTGTTGTTACAACACATAACGTTACGCACGTAAGGCCAGTGTCACTCTAAAAGTAACCATGCGCAATTTAAATATTTTGTATTTTCCATAGACTAAAGCCCTTAAGGGCGCTGCCTACCTCGGAGCCCTGGCAGAGAAGGAATAGAGCTTTACGTGTTAAATTATTTTCAGTGGCACTCGGTTACCTACAATGATGCTTCCGGACAAAAACCATTTTCTGCGCCGAGGAAAGGAGAATAATGCTACGTAAATTAATTTGCAGAAGAGAAATTATGAATAGCCATTTTCGCTAATTTTTTGTGAGTAAAAATGCTTTTTTTTTACCACAATTTTCAGGGTATTGAAAAAAAACTGCCTACACATGATCCATAGCAATGTACGCGGCACCGAGACGAACGAAAAAGTCAGTGGTGGCATATATGTAACTTCAACCGTTACTCAGCCAGGTGGAAAATCATCTAACTTGTTAACCTCTATGCTTGCTCACGCCGTGGCTTCAAGGTAGGCAGCGCCCTTAAGGCGGCCGCCTATTGGCCGTGTGTTAGTGTGAGTGAGGCACGACGCCAAGGGCGATGTTGACCGGCTCATCTGGTGCGGTATCGCCTCTACCGCAAGGCAGTGCAGTGGTATCGTAGGTCACTCGCCTGACTGACACTTTCAGTGGACAACCCATATTTTTACTGGTGAAAAGTTTTAAGTTAAGTCCGTTGCATGCTTCTAGAGTAGTTTCACACGAATGCCGTGAGTAGATTTTCAAATATAACAGGTTGAAAAAAAACTGTTTTTAGCTATTTTGAGGATTTCCGAAGTGATTTTACTAATCGACGTGACGCTTTGAAACTACTCTTCAGTCATCGTTTGGAGTGTTTATTTTATTTTCGTACATAGACACATTGGGCATATGTGGAATAGTTTATTTAAAAAAAAAAACTTATTTATGAACACGTTGCAACGCATTTTAAGCGCGTGATAGGCGAGGCCCTTTTCCCACGTGAAATTCGCCGTATTTCTCTAACAAATATATCATCGTCTTGTAAATGTCTGAAACTCATCTTTCTTGCCTACATATTTTCCTTAGTCTTCTTCTTTTCCTCTTCTTTACAGGTGTTTCCAATTCTAATTTGTTTTGGGCCATCCTTTATCACCCATTGTAATTAGACGACCGTACCACAATAATCTTCTCTGCTCAAACCCATCGATGTTGTCATGCATAATGTTCATTATATCTTTGATATGTACGTGTTCTAGTCTTAAAACTCTACAATATCTTCTCATCGCATCTGTCTGTAAGCTCTGCATTTTCCCTTCTTGGAAGCCGTGCTTAATTACTCGGTGTGTGAATTCAACGTTCGACAGGAAAGCATTGTCCCAAATAATTTCTAAACTACTTACTCGATACTTTGAAACAAGTACGGCTCGCGTTCAATGACTTGTATGCTGGCCTCCAAGAATATATGTGTACTCAAGAGGACAATAGCCGTTCATTGGCTGCTCTCTGAAACAGTGATAGCCTACCACATGATTAGGCCAACATTTAGTTGATTCTCTGTTATTGATCCAGCATTCTCCAGAAGGTGTCAAATTAGTCAAAGAGACAATTACGAAAATTCAACTTACAGTTTGTTTAAATCTAGTATGTACTACAATGAAAGCGCAAATTTTTCAGGTCCCTTATTGTTGGTTATATTTAGAATTGGCAACAAGCTCTATATGCCGATTTCAAGAAGATACTATTTTTTTAGTACAGAGCACACAAGAATATTTCACAATTTCCAATCGTAGATCACAACAGAAGAGACCCAGTAGTTCTGTCGTGATACCATGTAGTTGATGCTTCTTATGTCATGTTTTAGGAACTTCAGCTAATCTTAGAATGTATAAGTGTCCTGTAGTCTCTGAGAACTTCACCGACGTTCAGTGCAACGCGGACTGAGATCAAAAACTACTTGAAGTTTAGCTCGTTGTTCGTATCCCTGCTGCGCACTCTGCTCATCACATGGTCACGATATTAGCAGTCATAGAACTTGCTCGAGCACAAAGTTTCGCGAGACTGAGTCACTTCCGAGTCAGAAGTGCCTCGAGGAGATGAGTTGCCCAACAATGAAGTAGCAGCGAATAGAGAACTGAGAAACCAAGCGGGACCATTTGCACATTTCAAGCTGACTGGTAAGATATCATGCATGTGTCACATGTTCGCGTCTACACGATATGTTTTGCGGGTACACAAGATAATCCTATCGAATTTAAAGTACGTGATAAATATCTTAAGCACCCTGAGCGCACATTTCTTTCTTAGGACCTGTACGCATCTGATATATTTCCTGGAGGTTGGACTGAAATGAAGCCCAACCTGAGAAGCGGTAGAACATGAAGGGCAAGGGAGGTGGGGGGAAATATTCAGAGGAAACACGCCAGACATTAGCATTGTCCGCCACGTCACCCACATGCGAAAATTTATCTCTCCAGGAATCGACCCACAATGAGTGAATGTATTAGTCTCCTATTAACAGCCAATGATAATTGCAATATCTCTAGTACTGAAAGGGTCCTTCAAATAAGTAAGTGAGTTATTGTCTTAGTTTGCTATCAACAACAAATTATGTTTGTTTTCTCTCTGGTACATGAAATGATGCCATCCTTATATAAGTGGGTTAATGAAGGTTTGAGTCTACTGTAAATATCAAATTATAATTCCTTTCTCTATGGTACTGAAGGGTTGTCATCCTCAAGTAAATGAGTGAGTGAATGTTTCAGTCTGCTGTCAACCACAAATTTAAATTTCTTTCTCTCTGGTACTGAAGGAGTGTCATCCTAAAGTTAGTGAGTGAATGATTTAGTCTGCTTTTACAGCAAAGGATTATTGCTTTCTCTCTAGTACTGAAAGGGTCCTATCCTTAGATAAGTATGTAAGTGAATATTTTATTAAGTTATCGATAGAAAATAATAATTGCTTTCTCTCTGATACTGAAAGGGTGTCTTCTCCAAATATCAAAGTTAGTAAAGGTTTTAGTCTGCTATCAACTACAAATTACAATTTATTTCTCCCTGGTACTAAAGGGTTGTCATCCTCAAGTAAATGACTGAGTGAATGTTTAAGTCTTCTATCAACTGCAAATTACAATTACTTCCTCTCTGATACTGAAGGGGTGTCATCATCAAGTAAGTGAATGTATTAGTCTGCTGTTAACAGTAAATGATAATTGCATTCTCTCGAGTACTAAAAAGTTCTATTAAATAAGTGAGTGAGTTAATGTTTCAGTCTGCTATCAATCACAAATTATAATTGCTTTCTCTCAGGAATTTTAGGGATGTTGTCCTCAAGTAAGTGAGTGAGAGAAGGATTTGTCTAGTTACCAACAGCAAGCACTGGTGTTAAGTGATATGCGGGAAAACTTTAATCTGGCTAATATAAATGTACTTTTCCCATTATATGTTTATTTTTACAAACTTTTATTTGTCAACTGTGGTTTATTTTCGTCGTCGCTCGTAACACTAATATCACATTTCCGAACATTTTGATACAAGAATTGCTTGGTTACCTTTTCCCGCGGATAATAGTATGAACTTCGACATGTTACGTAT
This sequence comes from Medauroidea extradentata, assembly GCA_003012365.1. NCBI lineage: Eukaryota > Metazoa > Arthropoda > Insecta > Phasmatodea > Phasmatidae > Medauroidea > Medauroidea extradentata. The sequence goes on along the minus strand of PNEQ01076659.1, from coordinate 8,085 downwards.
TTACATCCATACTGCACAGTTACTTTAAGATTGATTGTGTCCGAATATAATTTTTATTAAATACAATTTCACACAATCTTGTGGCGTCCTAAGTCTTAGGGAGCTGTGTACCAGGACATGCGTGTAGCAAAGGTTGCATAGAAGTAGGCGCAGAACTCGGTGTTAAAGCAACGATTTCCTATTTCTTCATAGAGATTATCCGAGATATTTTTTGTAAAACTAAGGGGCAGCGCAGATCGTAAAACGATCAAACTTTTATGATTAAAATAGGTTAACTATATTGCGAAATTTTTCTGGACATATCATTAACAAAGAAAATTATTTGTGTTAGTACCTTGTTTTGAAAGAAAGTCAGGATACACATAAATCACAATACCAGTTCCTTTAAAGGTAAAAAATTTAATTAAAGCTGTAGAAACATCAAATCATGATCTAAGAGTCAAAGCCACAATTTTCTACAGAATTTAGTTATGCAGAAATACTTTTCAGGCCGAAGTCTGTATTACAGATTCTCCAACGAAACTATACATCTGGATATTTGGTACTTCGTTTCTGAATGAACTGTTTATTTTCCTTATAAATCTGTCATTTATATTGATTACATAATATGTACCTTTACTCAAGTCCTTTCAACTGAAAATGAAAACAAATATATTTGATTGTAACCTCATAAGACAAGTTCCAAATACTAGACGGAACGCAGGCACTGTGTAAGGACCTCTAATGAAATGCGTCAAAAGTAACGTAGCGACACTTCGGAAATATGTCATCTCATAACCTCTCTCAAGTTCGCTCCCAAATCATTAAGTGAATATTTTTACTAGTTTTTGGACCTTTTCCAGTTTTTAATCATAAGTATACCTATTTTCAGCAGGCTCTGCACAGAGCATCAGCAGTAGTATTTTCTAGAAGATTCAAACTGTATTTTTATGAGATTTAAAATATACCTTAAGATTTTTTGTTGCACCCAAAAACAGATGTATACATTTCGTTGTTTGCTTTATTCACATAACTGAAAATACAGGGAATTGTAATAAATTCGTTTAATATAAAACGAAAAACTATGACAACTTGTGAAGAGTAAGAAATATCACTTTTATTTTTAAGTGAAACTATGAACTCATCACAAAACAGTTATTTCTGTGACACTAATAATCGGGTTTCTAAGAATTAATTGACCGTAGCTATGTCGAAAGGAACAAATCCACAAAGGAATTTATTTTAAGATTCTCATACTACGTAGAAGGAGATGGTACAATATATGTTCTAGAAAATATATTAAATAATAATATTTGAAGGATAGAAACTGCCCGGAAGAAACGGCTTATACAATGTTTAGATTCACTCAGTAAACTTTGACCATGAATATGTTAGTTCCATTGGATTGTATGCTGTTCCATTTTGCATAGCTACTTCCAATTATAAAGACAAAACGTTACGTTATTTTAATATAATTGTGTAATTATACTTTTGATAGAAGTTTAACGTGTATTCCACAACGGAAACACTGCCTCCATTTGAGATCCTAGTGCTTAGAAGCGGCCAGGAATGTTGTGAGAAAGGCGTCGGCCTTAAGTCAGCATACTACTAGGCCTTGATTGTTCTCACTGTGTTCATATTATACAACATTCTAAAAGAAGATACCAATAAATATATTGTTACATCCAAATGTAGCCCAGGTGTTATTATGTTACGAAATATTTCCAGGATTGCTTAGCTTTTGTTAACATTTTATTACCAAAAATTGTATGCAGTTAGAGCGGATGATTTTTTTAAAATTATTTCCAGCAACATGTTTCAATGCATTATGATAACGTCTTCGGCTTCTTGGTGATTGTGAGTGCGTCTTTGGACAGAGATGTCGCTAATATAACAGTGCGAATGACAGTAATGTTTACTGCTACGTATTATGGCTGTGATTTGCTGGCAGAAGACTAAGACACTGAGAGTCAAAGACAGCCAATCACTGACCATGAAGCAGAGCTGCAAATCAAATGTAAACTTAAATCATTGAAACAATATGGTGTGAAGTTATTTTTGCCAGCAGTCAATGGCTCTGCCTAAAATAAGAACGACTTAAGCATTTCCTGTGGAACTTATATTTGCTTACATTTAGTACAGGCGTTTTAGCTCAGGGGTTAGAGGTCCTTGCTAATGAGCCAAGGGTCCCGGGTTAGATTCCAGCCCAGGGAGGTCAATATTTGCTGTTGCCTCTCTGGGTTCATGTTTGAGTGATGTGTTGCCCCCTCATTGTAATACTGCGGAAGACAATAGTAAAAACAGCAGAGTCACATCACCTAGATGACCTTGGAAGGTGTCGAGGTTTCCATCACCCGGCGTTCCCCGTGGTTATAAACATGCCGTCGAGCATAACACCCATCATCGACATGTTTAGAATTCATTGATTGTGACCATTCTCCATTGCTCATGTTTTGTTGACCAAACTTGTACTGACAAACAAAGCGACAAAGTACATAAAACACACACGAAGCACAGAATGAAAAAACAATCCCATAGGAATTCCGTCAGTTCTTGTTTAATTATCAGCATGAATTCTAACGATAAAATTCAGTCTAGAATTTGACAACACTCAGACACTAAAATAAAACACAAAGAAAACCAGATTCTCAATATGAGAAAAGATGGAAGCAGACAAAATAGCGGACAGCGTACAACAAATAAAAGACAAGAGACAACACAAGTTAAAATCAACAAAAAATGCTATGTTTCGAGAATTGCGATATATCCCCGCGTTCAGGCTGAGACACAACTGGTCGGAACACCAAGATGAGAATATTTTCTTCTGTACTTTGTGTGCGTTTAATTTTTTACTTTGTCACTTTGCCTGTCAATACAAGTTTGGGTAACAACACATGAGCAATGGCGTATGTCCATAAACTGATAAATTCTAATTGTAAAATCCCATTGCAACGTACATTAAAAAAATCTCATCATCATGTTAATTGGTTGCGCGAGAAAATACACGCTTCCCCAAGTTAAGTATTTCCTCAGTGCTAATGTACACGTGTAAAGATTACGTCATGTACGGTGCATCAAGCACTGAGCATCAGAAGGCGCTTATGAAAATTCGCTCGCTGGAGTATGATAGTTTATCTCGGTCACATGACGTGGTTTTGAAGATTACCGGGATTTCATGAACGCTTGCAATGCTGTTCAAGGTTTTAAGATGGCGGTAATCCAACTTAAATCAACATATTTTCTTAATTAATATTAAAGGGGATCACTACCCGTCATTTTATAATAATGGATCTCCTGCTTTTAATTTGGCCTGTAAATTTTATGTTGTTTTCTAGACATCGACAAGACACGTGTCACAACTCCGTACATTGCATACAGTTGGTATTGCTTGTCTACTAGTTCCTGTACGACATTTGTAAACATCCACAGAAAAATTGACTTATTTCCTCCGGAAGGTTACTAGTAAAAAACTAAGAAAGGTAGTGAATACGTAACAATTTGATCATTCTTAAGAAAGTAATAAACGTGCCATGTCAAGAGGAAAATAAAGATAAATATCTTTGTATGGAACTTACAGCAGATAATTAAAATATTCTAAGATGACGTGTATCTATCCCCCATTCTTAAGGGCTCCGCCTACCAGCGCGTGAGAGGCTCAAAAGCGACGGAGCAGTAAGGTCGACCTTGAAACAGGCATCAAATGTCACATCGCCTCAACGAGCCAAGCGCTGAACTAGCGTACAAGGTTCCCGCCGAACGGTTTTTATTATGGGACACTAAGCGATGGCAATATAATTTTATTGGTGGAAAGTCTGAAATTAAGTTCAGTGCAGGTCGTAATATTAGTTTCACATACCTACGGTTAGTACATTTTGAATTACGGAAGTCTGATAAGGCCGTTTTTAGCCACGTTGGAGAGCTTCGAAACAGTGTTTTTAATGAGCGTGGCGTAGCGACTTTACAATGAGGTTCCGGCCTTGTCTAAAGTTTGTTTTCTTTTCGTACGTTGGCACAATGGGCACACGAGGAATATTTTCGTAAGGAATACCTGTTTACGAACACACTGCAACGCATCTGAAGCGTGGGGTAGGCGGTTGCCTTAAAATGTAATATTAGTTTTAGTAGTCGCGCGAGAGGGAATCAGTTGAAATTTCTAACACGGATGAATATCACATGGATTAAAATTCGAACTCCATCAATTTTAAGGGGTCGTAGTGGCCGAATGGTCAGACCATTCACATCCCACCAAGGGGATCCGGGTGCGATACCCAGCGGGATCGGTCCGCGGATTTTCGCATGTGAGAATCGTGCTAGAGGTCGCGCTGGTCGACGAGTTTTCTAGGGGATCTCCCGTTTCCCCCGCCCCACTCTTCGTGTCTCCCCTCACCGGCGCTAAAGACGTCGATGTTGAGCGCTGACCAAACTCTCTCATTCACATCACCATTAACTTTAGATTTTGGTTGATTAGCTCTATACTTACTCGTGAACGTTCACAGGCGCTTATAGAAGATCATCCAAACAGAGATGATGCTGTTGCTGAGATCACGAGCGTGCGGAATGTTGTGGGGCGTTGATGCGAGGCTATGTTGCCATGCTCGCCTGATGCGCGCCAAGTGTAATCAGCAGTCTGTTATGGCGTGCACAATGGCGGGGTGTGGTGGGTGTAGGGGTGAAGGTGGGGGCGGGAAAATGGAGCATTGTGCCGCGGCAAGAATCGATCAGGTGGCAGTCCTTGTCACCCGCTCTCTTCTCTTCTTCCATCCAAGATCCTTGCAGGTCCTGCTGGAGATGATCTCCTGGAGGCTGTGTCCTGACGTCGCCCACACTGGGTCTAGTAGAGGTATTTGTACAGTGTTGCCAAGTGCGCTGTAAACCCTGGGTCCCTGGCGAGAACAACGATAGTGGTTTAAACATAGGTTGTTCAAGATAAGCTGAGTATTGCTTACAATTTTCTGTTAGATATTATGCCTCCGTCTTTCATAATTTAGCTACGATACTCCCATGTAACTAAAAACTAGTATAAACTTTTCACAACTCGCGAAACTTTACTTTTATATCACCTATATATATATATATATATATATATATATATATATATATATATATATATTTATTATAAGTTTTGCGAATTGCTCACTTTACAGCGAAACAGCTATACTCAGTTACATTATGCGCGGTTCAGTCACATTTCAAGGTATCGCTTTACCATATCCCGTGATATACGTTAATCTCCCGATAAACCACTTTACGGGCTTTACAACATTGGTAAGGCTCTGTCACAGCCGTCTTCAGTAGAAGGCCGCGGTCTTAGATCTGGCAACCCTGCTAGGAAGGGTCATTTTAACACTTCTGTTAGCTCTCCATAGGCAATGGCTTTGCCTGATTCGTTATTGTGCCCCACATATCTGGGAAATCAGGGGAAGCCACAGCCCTTGGTGAGACAAAATATGTGTTAGAATTACCCTTCCTGGCAGGGTTGCCAGATCTAAGGCCGCGGTCTTCTACTGAAGGCGGCTACGGCTCTGTACACCCAGTACACAACGTTACCAACATATAGCAAGCATGTGTAGATTCGGCAATAAGTGGTCAATGTATCACACATAAAAACCACAGTTAAATTGTTTTACATATTCCTGTTACTGAAGGTAGAAGCCTTATTTTCACAAAGTAGGGTAGGTTTACCATATAAGAATTGCATTTCTGTCTGAATGTAACACATGTGTTCCTATGCCATTCATCCGAATGTGATGAAACTTTGGCGAGTGCGCCCGCGAAGGCTTCTAACAATTTTATATATATTACAAACTGTTGCAGAATTCTTGCTGCGAACAATCGTGGGCTCTAGTTATCAGTAGAGCCGCGATTTTATGGCGAAAAGATTTTTGCAACATTTTGTTTCGATGCGTCGTATGCACACCTGCAGCTCTGTTACATCGTCTGTGGTTGGATGATTTTACTCTCACTTGCCTTGGCAATTTATAGACGTACAGACTCACAATAATCTTATTCTTATTGGTGCAGTAAAATGAGAAACGTGTCTGAACAAAGACACGCTGCCAATAACCTTGAAAAAGAACTGCCGACGTGCACGAGAGTCACTGAAACAAAGTGGGGCAAAAATCTTTTCGCGACAAATTCGTGGCCCTAGTTATCAGCGATTGACATCTCACGTATTGTAACAACTGCGTGTAAAAATACGCACTTCTCCTCAACACGCTGTAGTGCAGTCCAAGTCCCAGATTAGACACCCGCGTGTCAAGTAAGATACTGTGGCAACTTACCAGAAGCGACCAGAGAGCCAATTAACCCTCAGTGCACTTGTTCATGGGAGGTCGAGATAGTGTGATGGGCAGGGGAGGGAGAGGTGGGCTCGAAACACACACAAACACACTCAAAACACAAACACCAGCCCTGTGTCCACGTCGGTCCGGAGGGATTACACACCCTGGGCCGTATAAAACACTCCTCTCCCTCCTGGAGGTTCAGCTTACCCTTACGGATTACCTTACCTTCTCTCTCAGACACCGAGATACTAAGCTCGTGGTCCCTTAAATATTCCGCCTCACTAATGCCTTGTTAAATATTAGCATAATTATTTTCCTACGAGTGCTTGCTTTTTCTGTTTTATAATCCCTCGCAAACCCAACGATCTCCAGTTCGTGTGTATTACACATTCAAATACATATTATTCTTTGAATTATTAATAAGCCCTGTGCATTACGCATCATCATTATTTCCTTGTAGTATACTCAGTTCAGTATAACTTCAGTAAAAATTGAACAGCTACTTATGAACAATAACTGTTAATATTTTTTAATATGTGGCCAAGTAAAAGACAAATTTTTCATTACAAGCGTTAAAGCAGACGTCTATGACAAATTTTTAATTAAATATATTTCGTTGTGACTTGTCAGTATGTATTAAAATTGATTTCCCTTTAAGTTGCTATCAATATATCACTACGCTTATGCGAACCAGAGTACAAACTGTTGTATTGTTACGGTTGTTAGTGGTAAGGGAGAATAAAAAAAATATGATGAAACATGTATGTTTTAGCAGGATTTACAACGATACGTCGCGTCCGTCCGTCATCCGTCCGTCGATCATGTGACATTTAGCCAATCAGGTGTCTGGAATAATTCTATCCGTTCGTCCGTCTTTTCACTGAACATCACTTTCGAAAAGAATATCTTAGGGAATCAGGTAATTAGTGCCACCGGTATTTTAAAAAACATCACATATTCGCAGGGGAAAATATTTGGTTGTAAATTAGAAAGTTATTTACGATAGAGTCAAAGGCAAAGGAACCCATCAAGTGTGGAGGACGGAGTCAGGCAGCGACTTTGAGCCTGTCAAAGGCTGGCCATGAGCCACTGGGAGGCGGGGTCACTGACCTCAATCTCCGCCTACTTTGAAGCTAAAGGGAGTCTCCAAGGAGCAGCAGGTAGTCGTTAACAGCTCGGGGTAAGTGGGTTCAGTTGCGACCTGAAACGTTTACGGAAAGTAATCTGCTTCACTCAGTTACGAGGTCATGTTCGTACGTTGTACACAGACGGTGCTGTAGCCTGCCGCATTTATTCTTTCATACCTGAAACCGTTACACTTATTGCGAAAACGATTGTCTTGGAAAAGAACCCATACTTAAAACTATGTTTGTAATTTTTTAAACATACAGCACGCTTATTATAAACATAATTTTGGGAGCACTTAAAGTGGCTAAAAACATTTTCTTTATACAGCAGAAAAAGAAACGAAATACACCCCTGATTCGAAATACACAACATGAGAAACATGTATATTGGACTGTAATTCGATCTTTCCTGGCGTAAAGCTGTAGTGCGGCATCTTAAAGTTGTATAGAAATAAACCTAAAGCGAAAGCACTTGACGGAAGTTTGAGACGCAGCTAACAAGAACGAAGTGGTTACTGTCGAATGCGGAAAGCTGAGCGTTAACTCACTTGTATCCACGCACCAGACACAAATAATTATATCCGGTAATAATGCGTCATAAGGTGGCCGTCTACTCAAGTTTCCTAAAGACGCGGTGTGTAGAGCTGGTCATAGGCGTCATAAGGTGGCCGTCTACTCAAGTTTCCTAAAGACGC
>PNEQ01076658.1:5937-25382 GCA_003012365.1 Medauroidea extradentata | reverse complement strand
AAGCCGGGCAACGGTACCAAATAACTTGTGGGCTGTAACTTCACTTCACCTAGCACCACTTATGGCTCAAAATTCACCTTAAAATTTCAGAGGCTCTGTTGGCATAATTGGCAGGTCATCTGCTGTATTAAGCTTCAATGAGACACAAAGTTTAATAATATATATGTATAAGGAAAAAAAAAATTGAATTGTCAAGGTTTATGGTCTGGTGAGGCCAGCTACTTCACAATACGTGACAATGGAACTCTGAAACACTTGTTATACTCCGAGAAGGTGAATAACGTAAGGAGCACAACATTTTACACTTCCTATCCCACACACTCGGTAATAGGTTAAGACACTTGAAGAAAACTTTCATATTTGCTGGGAGTTTCAAAAGAAAGATTAAATTACTAAATTTAGTAGAATTTTACTGATGATGATGAAAGTTTACAAACGAAACACACTCTTGCAACGACTCCCCACAATAAATTTTTTGACCCGAGATGGTGTCAATAATTTAGTTCAAGTAAAAATCTGTATCATAATTACTCACAGCTACAGTACGATTGCTAAAGTCATAACGTCAATAGGCCTGCGTGCGTTTACGAAATAGACAGGAAATAAACAGGGATTTCTTGCAGCTTCATCTACCTCGGTGACCACATGTGTTTATAGTTTGTCAAATGTTTCATGTTTCTTGTCGACATCTGTAGTGAAAGCAACGACGCACAATTGTGGGTGCATCACATGTGTGTTACGTAATATTGTGAGGCCTTGTATTGCGAGAGTGAAACAGACTAACATGTACTACATATATGGTCTTGCACATGGGAATACTGTACAAGCACGTTAACTTATGTACCGAGCTACCCTAACAGTCGGGCACTTTGTCCAAGAACTTTCACACGAACCCACTAACACTTCCAAGAGGCAGGCTCACTTGAGAGATGTGTTTCCAATGTTGGCAGAACAAGACGATTACATAGCATGAAGTTTGGTTCTTTGTGATAGTGCAAAACACACGCTGTAGGGGAATGTGTTAGTCACATGACTGTGTGGAGAAAATTGCATGAAAACCTTCTGAACCCATATCACATTCAGCAGGTGCCTGGACAAAATGTGGCAGATTTTGCAACAAGAAGGAAGCTATGCCGAAAACATGATACAGCAATGAGCTACGTTCTTTCATATTTAGCATGCATTAATTCAGTTTTTAGTACCAAATTAAGAAAGATTTTTTAATTGTTTGTTGCAATGGGAGTTAATACTTGGAAACACAAGCAATGGCGTATGTTCACAAACCAATAAATTCCAAATTAAGGAAACATTTACACATGATCGCCAATTATTGTAAGTCATGTATCATATCCTAACAGTCACATCTGAGCTCACGACAATCCAAATGCTATGCATCAGGACAACCATCAACAGCGATTCTGTCTAAATTTACGAGGTGGAATTATTGATGATCATCTACATTATTTCCTCCTCAGCATCTGACTGGACAATCATACTTTCAGTTCCTCAGGAATGAAATGCATCACTTCATAAAGGATTTACCTCTGGACATTATTCAAGAAATGTGGTTTATGCACATTGCTGTTCTCATAGTACGTCAGTATTTAAATGCTCAATTTTCACAAAGGTGGATTGGCCGATGCAGAGTCATAGCTAAGCCTACTCTATCACCTAATTTAAATCCAATGGATTACTTTGTCTGGAGACATGAAAAGTCCTTGATGTTTGCAATGCCTGTGCCAAACAATCACATCCTTCAAGAATGTATCCGACATTGCTTCGACAAAATATGACTCACTCCAGGGATTTCCAACAAGATACACCGAAGCATGGAACGCGGTATACAGTCTATAAGACACTGAGCAATTCCTGTAAAGTTCATTACATCACCTGTATCATTAACAATTTAATCATGTGTCACAGGATGTCTATGCCGTACGGTACGTAACCCGATTTCCAAATGCACATTTATTGATTTGTGGGATTATTACGTGAACCACTGCACACTAATGTTGTGACGACGGAGGTTGGCGTACAATTCATGATACCACCAGCTCCACGTATTTACAATTCATTGTGTAAACACACATGGTCATGTGAGTTTACATATCACTTTGAAACTTGCAAATACAGTACATGGTTTTTCGACCTTCACACAAATATGCTAACCTAACACTGTCAGTTGCTTTAAGTTTAATGACCTTTTTCTACTTGTCCCAATGTTACGAACACATCCCAAAAAAAAATTTTACACCAATATATATTATATACATCCTGTGTGTGTTTACTCTCACACACATGAAGAGAAGTGCTGATATTTGCTTGTCAACTGTAGCAAATAGCATCATCATAGTTAAAATACTAACTTTTATAAAATATCATATTTAAAAATATACAATTAGAAGTCGAGGTCGACATAGCAAGGCCACTACTGGACACGACGACGATGAAGACCGTACCTGGAAGCTAGTGTTGAACAAGATGTGTCGGTACGCTTGCTTGTTCAGGAGCATGAGGTCTATCATTATGATGACAGGGTCATACTCTATATACTTGTCTCCAATCTGCTGGCAACTGCTCTGAAATAAAACACAGCAACTCCTCATTACACGTTGTCATATTTCAAGTTGCCATCCCCTTCTTACCATCTAAACAATTTGATACTACCCTATCTTCCCCATCTTTCTTTACTTAAACCACCACTGTTCATAAAAAACAAAGCCTCGCCAAGTGCCTGAATGGTGACACACGTCATGTGTGATCTGATTTATGTGGAACTACTCAATTAATATATTTTTCTGTTAAAAAAACAAACTTGAAAAAAAGCAGTGGAAGTAAAAGTGCCCCTTGAGAACATTTGCTAGTATTTCTTGGTATTTGAAATGCCTGTCACGCCACTTAACTGTGCACCAACTATACTTTGCTCAGTCTTTGACGCTTGTGTAAAAACGTATGCAGCGAGATTTAGCATGTTGGTAAGGATGATAAAGATGATACGTGGTGAGTATGGAGCAGAGGCAGAACAATAAGACAAAGGAAATAGGAGGACTCTGAGGTAACTGCCAGTCAAAGGCAACATCCACCCTGTTTCTTACATGTAAACATTTCAGGAGAGACAACAGACTCATTTTATTTATTTATTAATTTATTTTTTGGCCACAACTGTGAAAATGTGTTCCATGCTTCTTTACGTTAGCAGTTTTGAGGCGGATATTATTACCACAGCAAATGCTATGTACATTACTGCCACAGTTATATGATCGTGTCTTTCTATATAATCCCAAACAGTAGGTAGTCTGTCTTCACATATCGTCAAAAGTGAGGTAATTAAAGATAGAACCATAGGAGATGAGGAAGGATTTCGCATTGGCCTATACTACACTTGGGAACCATTGCAACATTTGCCGGTACTGATATCAGAAAACCATGGAAAACTGAAAACAAATCTGGTCTTGAACCCATATTTGCTTGAATGTGAAGCTAGTGTGTTTATCCACTACACACTCACTTAATTTTTACAGATCTAAGAAAAATAAAAACACAAATGCAGTGTCATGTCTCATCAAGAATTAAACAATACTAGTTAATGAACTTCTTAGAAGACTTTCAATGAAAATAAATCCTATTACAGCGAGTTTTTCATGATTTTTGGTTTAAAAAATCATTCTGTTTTGAAAATTTCATTTTATCTTCTCGTAATGCATTTTTCATCGTATTTTCTTATTACAAATAAAACCTTTTCTGCAGGATAAATCTACAAAATGTAGAGCTGTAAATGTAGCAATACTCATTTCCATTTCTTAGACATACTGTCGTATCTACTTCAAATTGGAGGGAAGAAGTAGAAGAAAATTTTAAATTTGAACAACAGTACATTAATAATTATATCTGTAAGTAGACCTAACTTAACCAAAAATTTTATTTCATTTGGGTGTTTACATAAATATTCTCAACAGTAAGTGTAAGTATGTTTTTCTTGAAATTGCTCTCCTCAAAAATAGCAATTTTGCGTTACGACACTACATCTATCGTACGACGAACTAGCATGACGATGAAGGAATTGGGGTGGAAACAGTTGAGGGACAGGAGGAGAGTGGAAAGGTTAGTAAGGTTGTATTGGTTTATGTAGGGGGAGGGGTGTGAGGCAGTTTGGCCAGCAAACTGAGGGAATTATAAAGGATAAAGGTAGCAACAATGAGAAAATTCAGAGAATGTGGAGAACAGAGAGAGGTAGACAGTTGATGCTGGTGAGGACGGTGGGAGAGTGGAATGCACTGCTGGAGGAGTTGGGGACTGTGAGGGGGGTTGGCGCTGTGGCAACGGGGAGGAATCTGCTCGCTACTGGGCATCAGCCTATTGACGAGTATAAAAGTAATTATTATGTTAATAATAATGTGCAATTCTATACTAACATACAATTTAGGAAAAAATTAGACCTACAGATTCAAGAATGCAAGACTATTGTCGCTATTGTATAGGCCTACGTGATTTCACGCTATGCAAAATCTGTTTCATGTAGTACTGTCCCACAGACGAGCCTCGTCTCATGGAACTTATCTATGTTGGCAATAAATTAAAATGTAACATTAAATATATAGGCGCAGTAGTGACAAATACCCCATTCACCTTTAAATCATTTTCTTGGGCAACTTATACCACATCCAGGTGCAAGTCTGTACTGGCTGACATAAGTTAATCTTTGTGATTTACATTACAGTATTACTGTTGTAAAGCTAAATGTTAATATGTAGTTTGTTTTAGTGTACTTCCTTGTACAAGTTGTAAGATTTTGGATCTATGACTTTTCTGTGTAAATTAATTTTCTTATTCTACTATATTATACTTAAATTTCTGTTTATTTCTTTGTCTCTCATCTCAACATGTTTATCATGTTAATGTATGTATAATCAATGTAACTGTCATCAAATCTAATTGTATTGTCCCAACTAACGAGTCCAGGCTCAGGGGACCCACTAGTCTAATAATAAAAAAAACTTTACTAATTATTTACGTACACAGTTCATCAATTTTAGAACTGATGGACTATACTGCCTATAAAGATCCGTCATTTCCTGACCACAATTAACACAAACATATCGCATCTTCGTATCCGAAAAACCTAGACAGAACAAAACAAGGCTCCGTACTCCACAGCGCAGGCCTGCTTCCACTCTTTAATCACTTTCCTTGTGACTATTAGTTTACATTAGTTTAGGTTAGTTAAAAATATTGAAAAATACTATAAGAACGAATAGTTAGCTTTGAGATGAGCGAATAGTTTCTATAATCGCGGCGGTACAAGGCAGCAGAACTTTTGTTTATTCCAAGGACTAGAGGAGTATGCTTTCGAAAACTACCATGGATCTACACGATTGTAATGATATTACTCTAAAATCGGTCAAGACCACGGTCTTCTTGTTGTTTGGATGTAGTTCACCAAGTTACCGAGAATATTGTGTTTTATTTGCGCTGATGTTACGGTGGTCGGACTAAACTCAGCCCACTTCCTTTCCGCTAAAATAAACAATTTATCAAAACGTATTTTTTTATCAATTTATGAAATACTTTCTTCGTTCACAATTTTAAGAAAACACTCAAGCAATAATAAAAGGACTTAAAAACAAAAATAACAAAACAATGGATGGCATTACAAACACATTAATAAAAAAAAGTTCTGAAAATATAGTTCCTACTTTAGTAAACCTTATAAACCTATCAATAGAAGAAGGAGTAGTACCTGAAGTTTTTAAGATAGCTAGAGTTATCCCAATATTTAAATCGGGTGACAAAAATAATCCAAACAATTACAGACCCATAAGCATATTATCAACGCTATCTAAAATCCTAGAAAAAGTTGTCAAGAAGAGAATTGTAAGTTTTATTTTCAAAGATAAAGACAGAATAATCAATAAATCACAGTATGGGTTTGTAAAGAACTCTAACACAACATGTGCAATAGTAGACTCAATCATTCCCATACAAAATGCAATAGACAAAGGAAAAATAGCTGCTGGGCTATTCATAGACCTTAGGAAGGCCTTTGATACAGTTGACCACCTACTCCTGCTTAAAAAACTAGATAGAATAGGCATAAGGGGTACACAATTAAACTGGTTCAGAAGCTACCTAAAAAACAGAGCTCAATATGTTGAAATAAAAGGGAACAAAGGATCTACATCTGTAATAGAGTGTGGGGTTCCTCAAGGCTCTGTGCTGGGACCCATACTATTCCTTATTTTCATAAATGATATCAATTTGCTAGGTCTGAAAGGTAAAATCAATTTATATGCAGATGATACTTCCATATTCTACACAGGCACTAAAGAAGCAGATATAATAAAAGTCATTCAAGATGATTTAACCCTTATTAGTAACTGGCTCTTACAAAATTCATTAACACTAAATATTAAGAAAACCAAATTTATGTTTTTTAAATAACCAGGTCAGATACTTGCATCACATAAAGTACCAAATGTGAATGGATGTTTGATAGAAGAAGTAGATAAAATACTGTTTTTAGGTCTAGTTATTGATAACCGTTTACATTGGAACCACCACATTGATCACATTAAGAAAAAATAATGCCAGTTATTGGTATAATAGCAAGATTAAAATATCTAGGATTCAATAAAGCCAACTTATGAAATATATACTATTCACTCATCCATTCTAACTTGACGTATCTGGACATAATATGGTCAGGCTGTACTAAAAGCAAATTCAAAGAACTACAGGTACTCCAAAATCGAGTTATTAGGATTCTCTTTGATCTTGAACCTCTCACTCCCATAAAAACAATTTATAAACTTACAAACATCATTCCACTAGAAGTCAGTGTCAAATACTCTTACGCTAAATATTGTTATAAACTGCGGCAGGAAACCATTCACACTTGCCTTAAATTAACAAAAAACTCTGATAACCATCCATATAATACTAGGGATAGGAATAATCTAAGCCAGGAACACTATATGTCAAGCAAGTATGGCACAAGGTCAGTAGCTGCTTCACTTGTTTATGCCTATAATAAGCTACCAAAAACAGTAAGAAGCGAACAATCCTTCAGTTTTTTTAAGAAAAGGGATAAAATACCACCTCATAAGCCAATACAACAATGCAATATGAGTCAAAACAATTATGTATGTACTGTAATTTGTGTGTGTATTTGTAAGCATATCTCTACTATTTGGTTCATTTTTTATTATCATTTGCTTTTGCTACATAACATATTCTTATATGTGTGTAACAAATCAAATTGTAGCCTAGACCTAGTTTGTATACATGAAATATTACTTGTAATCTAAATTGCTCTGAGATACTGTAGTTATGTACAAATGTTATGTCCATGTGATTGTTTTATGTCCTGTTTGTTCTTGGACCTCTGTTTTTTGCTGAACATGTCTCTGTTTGTAGAATAAGGCAGATGTGGCTGCCAGATCCATGATGTAACTGTCCCTCTAGCGAGCCCTGGCTCTTTGGGACCTATTGGAAAATAAATAAATAAAAAAAAAATACTTACTTTATAAATTTAAGACTGGAAAAAAGTGGACGGAGTTTGAGTCCGACCGCCCGGAAAACAGCGCCAAAAAGTACGGCATTCTCGGTAACTTGACGAACTACAGCCAAACAACAAGGGGGTCAAGCAAAATACATTGTTAGATAGGCGAGTGTCCTGACCTGTTCTTCTACGACCATGGTCAAGAGCAACGAGCTATATTATAGCTCGTTGGTCAAGAGCATCATGCGATATGAAACCATACAAAGTGAAGTCATACTAGACAGTGTTGGTCACGTGACTAGCTCCACTCAGTCATTAACTGCTTAAACGAGTTGACATAAATCCGAAGAATAGTTACTTGTCGCATTAAAAAAAATAATTATAATAAATGGCAAAATATGCAGAAACAGTAATTTCATACGTCTATCTGGCAGACCTGTGTTATTAAAACAGGACAGACCATTACAGAATAAACTTACGTCTTTATAATATATGTATATATCATTACACTTGTGTACTACTGCACTAAATTTCTAGAGATAACACCCAGAAATTCGTGTAGCAATACAATGCAAAGTAAAAAAGTTCTCTGGCACATTGCCAGTGATTTCTGCATCAATCGAGAGTTTACTATATGTAACTAGATGAATTAAGTTTAAAGTGTATATGTTTAAAACACCTAATTATTTCTAATTATATAACTTATTCCATACCTGAATTACTTTCTTAGGCGACATTTTCATGTGAAAAACTCTCCAGACTTCTCATTCAACAAAAACACTCAGGCCATTTTACAACTTATTTTCTTGTATGTACACATGCAAGAGTCTGTTTATTTATTTTTTATTTATTTCACTTTCGTTCTGTTGATTCCTATCATTGGAATATAGACCACTTCAAGGCAACATACACAAATGTTTTCACTTTACAAAGTGGAAAAATAAATACAATTAACGTGACCAATGATACAGCGAGGAGGGAATCGGCACGTGTTTGAACCCAACTGGGTGTTATCTATCCAATTGAAGGGTGAGATCCCACATGGGCCACTTCACATCTTCTCACACGATGCAGTATGTAATTGCCATTGAGGGCGCCAGTCCATCAATTTGGTTATGAAAAACTTTCCCGGGTGGACTCGGGGCTCTTGTAACCTCAGGAGGGGAAGGGTCGGCGACCTCCTCGCACACTGGTCGTCCTGTAAAGATTGCAAGACACATAAGTTATGCTGGGATAGATGTTGCAGGTACCTCTCACATCACGATGCACTCTAGCAAGTGCTAACTTGTGTGGCTGTAGGTCAACTCGCACACCAATTAAGGATAATATACTGCAAGGGTAACACTCCAAACTCACTGTATGAAGGTGGGCCTGCCCTCTTATGGCTGAGCTGCAAAAACAAGCAGTGCGTAAATTGACAATTGTATGCTAAACTGCTGGGCCGCGAGTTAACAACAATCCCGCAGGGGTTAAAATAATAACAAAAAAACTCAGAACTTACTTTTGCAAAAGTTGACAGTGTGGTTGTACTAGAAAAATTGAACATGCCCGCGATGCGATACACATTTTAACGTTCGGTATGGTTCACTCCATCTTTTAGCTGCGCCTTCGTAGACGTTTTTGTCGGCCTTCGACAGACGGTGTTATTTCACATACACCAGGATCTCGGGGTCGATATCTCGCGGCGGGCGCTGCGGTCTGGGTAGCCCCTGTTGCACATACTTTGCATGTTGGGGCATGGCTGCGGCGAAGCGTGCCTCCCGCTCGTCCTGAGCGGTGACTTGGTCCCATGGTGGTTCGTCGTGGCATGTCTCGAAGCCACCCAGCGGCATAAGGTTATGGCCATAGAGCAGTTCTGCAGCTGACAGGTCCAGTGGCTTCGTTCCTCCCATTCCTTGGGAAGAACAAGTATTTTGGAATGTGCCTCGCCCATGAGGTGTGGTCATTTTTTACCTTGAGCCGGAGCTGGGCCTTGATCTCTTGATTGCGTTGTACCATCGGGTTCACTCATGTTTGGTACTGGTCGGTCGTATGGTGATGTACCCGCCAGGCGTACACTGTTATCTGTGAGTAGGCATTGTGGGAATCCCCAGCACAGGAAGAACTCCATGACCAGTACCTTGGTAATGTTGGCAGTCCATGCAGAAGGCAGTGGGAAGGCTTCGATCCACCTGCTGAACAAGTAAGTTACTACCAATAGAAACCTCTTCCCTTTATCTGACCGTGGATTCTGTCCCATCAGATCTAGCACGACATCTTCGAACAGTCATGTTGGCAGTCGTGGTCGCTGTTGCACTATTCCATCTGTTCAGCAGGTCTTGTATCAGTTACACTGGCGACACGTGAGTACATAAGCCTGGACTTGGCTCGTCATGCCAGTCCAGCAGTATATTTGCAGGATATTACCGACAGTTTTAGCGGCGCCTGGGTGTCCTGATATTTGGTTTTCATTTTGGTAGCCGATGACAGGACCAAGCACATGAGGAAGCACAAAAACACGCCATTGATTGTCGGCTTGCGTCAACCTTGTTCCGAGGTCAGAACGTGCCAGTAAACATAAGGCGAGGTGGCAACACTGTACCATCCCAGTCGGGAACTAGGAAATCTGGGTAATGGAGCCAGACACCACCACTCAACCCTGAACAGATGTAAATATCCGAACACCACAACATACTCTGCTCCATCAGATCTACAGTCATCCGTCCATCAAAATTCTTGTCAGCTAGTTGATACTGCAGCTTCCCACAGTTTTATCTAGCCAGAATTTGTTCACCCTAGAAAAATTACACCTGTTTACTAACCAATTCAATTAGCTGCTGAAGGTGCAAAATGCCAGGCGATAGGCCAAGCCACTATTGTTGTACGCATCAGGGAAGTAGAAACCATAACAACAGCTTTGGTCACGCCTGAGCTAAGGGAGGATGCCTTCCTGGGCTTACCTTGGCTCACAGAGAAAAACATGGCAGAAGAGCCCACATTCACATTGGCACTAGAAAGAAAGAAAGTAGAAAGAAACTTTATTTAACAAGTAATATGTTTTACATATTTACATTCTGGCCTAGGATCAGACAGACTTGCTCCTAGATGCACTATTGAACACAGAACAGCATACAGTTAAGATGTAGAGTCAAACGACTGTGTGACCGCAGTTAGGTCGGAGGATATTTCCAATGGGGTACCCCCAGAGACTGTTAGACGAGAGGCACGAGATATTTGCTGCTAACGACATATTGAAGTGCACAGCTGTATAGGAACACCGGATCAACTTTACGATGCAGAAACCTATATACACACCCCTTAGAGGCTATCTGACACACCAAGCTAAAATAATTAAAGAACAGGTCAGATAAATGCTTGCTGACGAAGTTATCGAACCGGCCAACAGACGATACAATTCCCAGATTACACTAGCACAAAAGAAATATGGTACATTACGCTTCTACGTCGACCTGACACACCTGAACCTCGCGACAGAAAATTCGTTGCCACTGTACATCAGCGTAAAGAAGGCCCTAACCACCATTGGCCGCACTGAAGTGTTTTCCTCCCTAGACTTGCAAAGTGGTTACTGGCAGGTGCCAGTGTGGCAGGAAGACTGGGAGAAAACCGCCTTCACAGCCCCCGACTGCAGTCAATACCAATTTTGTGCAATGCCATACGGTCTAAAGGGAGCACCCACCACATTCCAAACAATGATGGCACATGTGCTGAGTGGACTTGCTGGAGACTTTACACTAGCATACGTCGACGATGTGCTAATATTGTCCTACACATAGGAAGAACATCTTAGCCACTTATAGTTCGTCCTGAAGAGACTGGCCATCAATGGGCTGACTTGTGCAGTACCAAAGTGCCATATTGGGAAAGCAGACTTTGAGTTTCTGGGCCATATGGCAAGCAAGAGGGGAATCGAACCCAATGTCGAACACATGTGATTCGTGGAAGAGTGCTAGCCACAGCCACACACAAACAACTGCGCAAATTTTTCTGACTAATAAACTAACTCTGCGAGCACATATAGAATTTCGCGACCATAATAGCACTGCTAAGAGCACTATTGTCACCACAGAAATGGTAACACTGGACCCTGGAAACAGACAAAACATACCACGACATCAAGACAACGTTCGCCCAGTGTGTGGCCCTAGTCCATTACGACTGTCAGTGCACTCTATATCTCCAGACCGACACAAGTCAAGAAGGGATCGGCACGGTGTTGTATCAGTATGGCGACAAGGGAGAACGACGCATCATTGACTACTTGAATACGAAGTTCGGGCCTATAGAACAGTGGTACCATGTAAACAAGCAATAGTCCTTGACAGTAGTCTGGGCAACAAAATGTTACCGGGTATACCTAGAATACCAGAGATTCATTTTGCGCACAGACAACTAGTGTGTCTTGTGTGGCTGCAATTCATGCGGGAATTGCGCAGTAAACTCGTCAGATTGTTTATGGCATTGCAGAGCTATGACTTCGAGATCGAGCACATCGCAGGGTACGAAAACCATCTGACTGGTGCACTTCGCTTGCACTGTGTGCTGACGTCATAGTAAGCGATGAGACCGAGAGGGAAGACATTCTGCCACCTGGGCCAGCTCAACTGACACACATCTATACTAGTTGACCGTGGAACTACAAGGGAGCAACACCAATGCGGTATATAAACGAGAGGTGACTGCACTACATGTTGAGAGAACTGCGTGGAATGTCACAACGGAATGGTGAGCCACTGGTGAGTTGTTGATGTCTGCGTTTAAACACGCACCCCCTCCAGCCCAGCGGGAAGGGCCGTGGTAGCAGTTTGTGCCTTCCTGTGAGAGGAAGAACGCGCTCTGTAATGCCCACGATGGACCATTCACCAGACAACCCGGAACATACCAAACTATCCACAATGTCAATCTCCTCTTCCATTGGCCAGGGGTGACCCAAGCAGCGCAATGCCATGTTCGTCTCTACGAAACATGTAACAGGTTCAAGTCATAGAGGACCTATGGAGAACAACAGCAGCAGCCGCGTATACTGGAACACCCCTTCGAGTTTGTCGCTCTGGATATCATAGGTTCTTATCCCCACTTCACGGGCGGTAAAAGGTTTATTCTGATTGTAACAGACATATTTCGAAATGGATAGAAGCGTGCGTCCTTCCCAGTACTCCTGTGGAAAATCTCGTATGTACCAAGGAGACAGAATTCTATGCAAGATAAGGCTACGCAAAAGTGCTGCTCACTAACAATGGAGCGCTGTAGAGTCACAGTTAGCAACCATTAAAATTTTGATAACTGGGATTAGATAGTTTACAATGCTAATATAAACGGTAGGGTAACAGTTATTTAATGGTACCGGTAATCAGCTGCAATCTTACAGCTGTATGACTGTAAAAACTAAGTTGTCAACTTTGGAATAGCAGAGCAACTTCACAATTGCAGTCATTTTCTGAAATAACTGTGGAAAAACAGTCGTTTTGTACCAAATTGACTGCAAGTTGCCAGTTTCGTTTCCAGCAGGTAATATAGAATTAACAAAATACATAAAAGTCAAGTCATCTTTTATGTAGCATATGTTTAACAAGTTTTACGGAGTTCTTAAGTATATTCCCTCTAATAAATATATCTACCTAAAAATATAAACATGGCAACATTTTGAAAAAATTAGCAAAATATGATCGAATTATACATAGGTAAAGTCAGTTCAGGTGGTACATGTCAAGGACTTGAGTATATTTATAACGAGTTTGATTAAATTCAATGAAATGTTGCAGTGTGCCTGTCTAGGAGTACGTAATCTAGCTCTGCAGTTGGCTACTGGGTTCCGTGGGTGGTGTATGGGTGCCACCTAGACATGAACTGGCCCAGGTCGGTAGAGCATGAGTCAGGGTGTGTGAGGTTCGTGGCGGTCCCTAGACGAGGCGGCGATATTGAGAAGCCTATAGCTATAATTATTAGATACACTGAGGGCTCTCTGAGATGTTGGCGGAGTAGGGCACGTGATACTACAGGAAATGATGTAGGCAACTCTCAGTGTGTCAGGTTGGCGTAACTGATTTATTACGTTGGCACAAACAAGTAGGATTACACACACGATTGCTGAGCAGTACCCTAACAGGGAGCCACAAAGGTGGCATGGCACGCTCCAGTAGGAGCGCGTTGTGAGTAGGCCCAAGTTTCTCTGCGTGCACGTGGCCCACGTGTTCGTGCTAGGCGAAAGCATTCCCCGTTAATAAGCATTGTGCTATGTCTCTGCCAGTTGCGGGAGAAGGCCCATGCCTTAAATGTTAAGTTATATATCTGGCCCACATGGCGGGAAACGCAGACTAAAACAGGACACTTGCAAAAATTATTTCATTACTCTTATACTCCCTGCGGGGGCGCGAAACAGTAACTTAAAAAATTATCCGGTTAAAACTAAATAAAATACTTACAGCACTAGCGATGTCAATTGATACAAAAGATGCCCTGCGGGAACTAGCTCGCCACACACACGTCCACACTGTACTATGCCCGGAGGTTCACTGTCATGGCCGCTGGAAGTGGGGTTAACACGCTACCAAGCAACTAATGCTCAGCAACCACCCTCTTAAGCTACAGCAAGACATACATCAAAATTTACTGAGATATATCACTACTTTTTCTACACATGCATAATTCTATTTAATACTGTTCTTAATTACTACACAAGCACTCAGTTGGCTAGTCTGGCTAGTTGATTGTGATGTCAATTCCGGGTAGCTGCTCATTGATACAGCGGTGTGTACGAGTGGGGGGGAGGTGGCACTAGACACTTCCCCGATGCACTAAGGGGTGGAACACACTCGCCGGGTAACCTTGACCTGTACACAAACTGCACTGCCCTCGTGACCGGCCACGGTACGTCGGTGCCATTGCGCGTGCCTGGGAGCAGGTCCCAGATGCACGGCCTTGTCGCGTGTTGGTGTTTGGGCTCCCGCAGTACGATGACAATATTTCCTCAGATGTCATATTATGATCACTGTCTTAGAAGTACAGGTCTGAATACTCATCTACTCTTCAAAGCTTTATCTTTGACCCTCTTATGACTGAACGAAACTGTTGGCGCCACTATTGCAGTGGGGCTGTTGTGAAGAGAAAGTTCGTTATTTTAATCAAAACTCAAGTGTTAAACATATTCTGATTAAACTTAAGTAAGTTTCTTACATTTGTACTTTAAAAATATAATATATTTAGTGTTTGAAAAATAATAACTCGCACGAGTGTGCTAGTAGCGCCACCAGTTTTCATTCGTTTTTGCGGATAGTGAAGGAACTAAATTCAGTCATAAGGAGGTCAATATTTTATAGCAGTGGCCAGACCTGAACTTCTATGGCCATGATTATGATTAATACAAAAAGTAGCCGCCATTTTGAAACTATATGAACAGCATGAATGAAATACAAAAAAAAGTTAATTATCTTACTAGGTTTTTAAACAAGTTTGATGAAATTATTACTGCAGCTTGAGCGATAAATTTTAAAATGGCAGCAATTTGGAAAATGCGAAGAATGAATAAAAAAATATACAAAAGTCATGTCAGGTTACTGATAACTATTTGTATACAAAGTTTGATGAAATTCGACCCACTTGTTCAAAAGTTTTTTTTTGGGGGGGGGGGGAGACACATACATACACACAAAAACAGACAGAAAGGTGATCTCATAATCCTACTTTTCCTTTTGGATAGTAGGCTAAAAATACGATACTGCGATTATCTGAATAAAGTACCGGTACATCACAAACAAGGACAAGTACAAGTTATTTGTGAATTTTAAGGGTATCGTGGTTTAGTGATTTACATTACTTTAAACCATACTATATAGGTTTTGTGTTTGTCTATATACTTTGCATTATTCTTTGTGGTGTATTTAATAACTGTTTTTATTTTACCCTTTATTCCCGAATTTTGTTACATGTGCAAATATATATTTGATATTTTTAATGGTGTTGCTTATATTTATAGTCGTAGATAATAGACCAGACACACTAGAGAACGAAATGTATTTGGTTGAACTTACTCGCTGGAGAAACTTTGCCAGAAAACAAACAATTTTGCAAAGAGGGAGTGTGTTTTGTTCGTAGGCGAGGCGGCGCTGGGAGGAGAGTAGACAGCTAGGAGACATGGACACAGACACAGTGGATAGGATAATCAACGAGCTGACGACCAATCCCCGAGACACACAAGGTAAGACAAAGTATGTGATGCTACTCAAGGACGACATACTGAATCTGTGTACTGCAGCACGTGTGGTCTTCCTTGAAGAGCCAGTGTTATTGGAGATACTACCACCAATCAACATCTGTGGTGACATCCATGGCCAATTCTCCGACCTGCTACGTCTCTTCCAAATGGGTCAGCAGCCACCTATCTCAAACTACCTCTTTCTCGGCGACTACGTTGACCGAGGACCTCAGTCCATTGAAGTCATCTGTCTGTTGTTCGCCTACAAGTTGCGTTACCCAACACGATTTCACTTGTTGCGAGGTAACCACGAGTCTGCTAGTGTCAGCCGTATGTATGGCTTCTTCGATGAGTGTCAAAAACGTTACTCACCAGACATGTGGAGTGTTTTCCTCGACACCTTCAACTGCATGCCTGTGGCAGCTGTAGTTGGCGACCGTATATTCTGTTGTCATGGTGGTATAGGACCCGACCTGCAATCTTTGGACGACGTGAGAAATATACGTCGACCCACCGATGTGCCTGAACATGGACTGTTGTGTGACTTGCTGTGGGCTGACCCGTCACATGACATCGACTCCTGGGGTCCGAATACACGTGGTGTTTCTGTTACTTATGGTGTCGAGGCCGTCAGGGCCTTCCTCGATGCCAACGACCTGGAACTACTGTGCCGTGCACATGAGGTGAGCCTCCTCTCACTCTTTAAAACAGCCCACATTTAAACACTCACCTGCTAAATAATGCATGATTATACCTTTTACCAAATGTTGTGTACCTTTTACACATCCTATCTTTAACTTTCAATGTATTTATTATCTGTATGCTTAGTTTGTCATTTTGTGTGTTAAATTTTTTGTTTGAACTTGCCAGTAAGTAGAAATAATTTGGTACTTTTTAAAAATGTGTGAATGTAACACAAAGTTTTCTACGGTACTTTGTAGGCCTACTAATTTCATAATAAAATTTATGTGTCGTTATTTGGGAACATTTTTCTGTAATTTACATTATCGTAATTTTATTGAGAAATTAAGTTAACAGAGAAAATGTTTTTCAACAGTTTGTTACTTTACAGAGTAAGCCTTAGTAAAATTAATTTCACTTTCATAGTAACAAAATTCTATTTGTGTATGTACCGGTATGTTACTAACTTAGCCAACATCGGTAATCATGTACTTATGTCTGTAGTGTTGTTGAAAGATGCATTTAGAATCTGAAAAAAGCAAAACCACCCTGTCCTATATTGCTGAGTAAAGAACATAACCTAAGTTATGCAAGTATAAAATATCGAGACTCTGATATTAGCACCAAAATTAACATCTCTACTACAACTCATAGGTATCCCTCACTTTATTCGCCTTAGGCTACCATGTGACAGGCCTAGTTTAATTAATTTTACTTTATTTAAATGACACTCGCTGGGTTCTGGGTGATAGAGGATTGACAGTAAAGACTGTGTGGTATTTAGAAAATGTGCTTTGGAATTCCTGTGCATGTGCTATATTTTGTGCTAAATTAACTGTAGCGAATCGTTCAATGTTGTCATTCTAGCTCTTTTCATATACACTGTGTGTGAGTGAAGTCAGCTATTTGTACATCACCTGCCAAAAACGATCGGACCATTTAGAAGAATTTTTAGCCATGGAAATCAATCTTATCCTTCCTCTCTTTCTGTTCGCGAGGAGCCAAGAGGTACAAAAAGGTCGATTACTTAAATGTGACATATTTCACATTGCCGGCAGGACTCGGTTGGAACTGTTAGTGATTGCAAAAGTGTCGGATGGAGTTGTTATCGTCCACATGCTACCCATAGGTGCAACTCATAACCTACTTGTAATGTTTATGTTTAACATGTATTAAGGCCTTACATGCTAGCCCACACTTGATTCAAATATCAGTCGCTTGGTTGCAACTTAGGATTAATTTATATCCAAAAGTTTGAAGAGACAAAAATGTTAAAGTAATGGGACATAAAAATATACATGTTACACAATCAGATCATGTTAATAACTGGCACGAATTGCTACAATGTGATCACACAAAGAAAGCTCCCTTTCATCTACCGGAACTGTCGAAAAAAATATTGAAAGATGGCAGAGAAATATAAACCACTCTAAGACAACTAATTCTTAGTAGCACAAACCGAACTGATTTGCTAACCTGGCTTCACGTTACCATGAAGACATGAACTCATGAATTTTCCTCGCACTGATGATGTATCAATGACAGAGTGTAAGCAAGTAATTATCAAGATTGTAGATACAATGTTGTACTGGCAGTGGCTTTTGTTCAAGATATATATATTGAATGATTGTGGGTAGCCATTACAGTAGGGCAGCATTTGAAATACCGTCCTACTCACGAAATAGCAACTGTTCTTGGTTGCCCAAAAGTTTCTGCTTTCTCTTCCTTTCACACATTTACAGGATGTGATACTATGACCACCTTTGGAGAGCGAGGCAAGAAAATTGAATGGAAAGTGTGAAACACTTACCAAGAGGTGACACAAAGATTCTTCACACTAACCAAAGGCTCAACTGAATAAGAGTTCGATACACTTCAAAGATTTATCATACTTCTGTATGCCAAATGCAACAATGAAGTCAGTGTCGATGATTAAATATGAGATCTATTTTTCAAGAAAGTAGGCAGACAGAAAACATTTGACCTACCTCAGATTCTCTTTACTTACACACAAATGATGGCATGTGTAAATGACATTGCCTACTGCATCCAAATGTTGTCCAGAACTAATTCACTGCGGGCCTGCAGCTGCCGAGTGCAAAGAAACAGTTTTGCCAACTGTTACTTTTTATAAAAAAAACAATGCAACTTTCTCTGTAGTACTGTCGCCGTAGGGGGGGTTTTGCAAAGAGGCGGTTGAGGTTTTGCGTTTAAAAATTCGGTACTTACTTTTATGAGGGCGCCATCCCAACATGCCCGGCTGGGAACGGGTCGAAAGCACAAGATATCTCAGGGCGGATGGTTCTTTGGCTGATTAATTATGTTACCCCCTGGCGGTGATTTAGAAACAGAAATTATTATTAGTTACGGGACTTCGAGGAGACAAACTGTTCACACAAACTCGGGGAAAAATCTTGGGTTTATTTACGTCATACTCGTTACAGTTCACACGCACACCAGACACTTCAGTACTTGCCAGTCTTCCGGTTACGGGCCGTGAGCACGTGCCCGTAGCGAAGGTGAAACTTTAAAACGCAAAAAAAAAAAAAACTTTTAAGCAGAATTACGTTAGCCGCCTGAGCTGAGCAGCTCGAGGCGGAGGTAAAAACTTACACGGCGCGATCCGCGAGAGACCCCAGAGGCCCGCGCGACCGCCCGACGAAAAACAGCAAAACTTGAAACTAGCCCACTCGGAGTCGGCCGGTACCGTAAATTTTACATTTAAAATCCTCCACGTGCAGGACGCGGTGTGGAGGACAGATGACCGGGGCAGTACGTCAAGTTAAAATTATGAGGTTCCAAAAAAACAAAAATTAAACTGTGACTCGAAACTCAGCTAAGCAAAACGTGTGTATGTGGCTTACCCCGGTCAGCACGCCGTAAAGACTGGACGAGCCAACATGGCGGTTGAGCCCACGCGCCGGCCACGCCGACGCCTGGGGTCAACTCAGTACTTGATTTAAAACTAAAACACCCACAACCCTTCACAGCATGCCAGAAAATTTCCATAAAGTATTAAATGAATTTAGAAGCTAAAATAAAGTGTTTATCATATACCTGGGTGTGACGTGGGGG